>JAJOZX010010074.1:0-149325 GCA_023014485.1 Bathynomus jamesi
ACTTTCTTTTCATTCCTTTTATCACATTCATATTGATTCAAACCCGACCCTCCTGGGATGCCTTGATCTATCCATACAAGAGGCGACAAACTTTTTCTTTCATTCCTCTCTTCAGCTTCATACTGATTCACACTCGACCATCCTGGGACGCCTCCCTCTAACCATACAAGAGACGACAAACTTTCTTTTTCATTCCTTTTATCACCTTCATATTGATTCATTTTCTGCATTTCCTCTTCATTCAGTGCTTTCTATACTTCTTCTATCCACCGATTGATTCTTTTATGCGTTGCCTTTCGATTTCTTTCATATTACCTTTCATATTCATTAACAGTTCCCAACCAACCTCCATCATTCCAAACACCAGGGGAAAACAATATCTCTTCATTCTCTCCTGAAAATTTTTGTTTTTTTTCCGACTTTCTCACTTCAAAAAATGAACTAACCTTTAATTTCTCATTCATTTTCTGCATTTCCTCTTCATTCAGTGCTTTCTATCCTTCTTCTATCCACCGATTGATTCTTTTATGCGTTGCCTTTCGATTTCTCTCATCTTCCTGAAACATTATCCTGAGGAGAAATTTGCGGGGTTGCACTCGTCTAAAACAGCACTACTGGTATGTTTGGGATTTTGTTACAAACAAGCTGAACTTACTTTTGTTCATACTTATATAAACTCGGTTTAAATCGTGACCAGAGTATATTTACATTTAGTACTGACACGAGAGACAAAGCTAAAAAAATTGTTTGCAAAGTTTTAAATGTGAAGCTTTAAATTTTGAGTAATACATTCCTATTTATGGTTTGACTTTTCACATTATTTAAGACTAGTACAGTTCCCGCCGCTTCGCTGACGGTTAGACGGGCTAAACTACAAAAAAAGAACCCAGCCGTGAAAATTTTGAGCTTCACATTGTGTCAACATTTCTGAATCTGGTATCTCCCAAAACCTCCTCACCCCCATTCATACAACTTGGGGGCTAACCCCCTCCCCCATTACCCCCACCCCACCCTTCCCCCATTGCTAAACTACAGAAAAGAACACAGTCATGAAAATCTTGAGCTTCACATTGCCGCCCGTAATACAATTTCTGAATTTTTTTTACAATTTCTGAATTTTTTTCTCACAATTTTTTCTCACAATTTCTGAAAGTGTGACGGACAGACGGACAGACGGACAGCTCTCTTATTATAGTATAGATGTAAATGTTGGACGATATTTACTTTTTAATACGTAGACTTTTACAGTTTTACTCAAAGGGTTAATCATCAAATATAAATAAATTAATTTTAAATTTTTTGAAAAAAAATTGTAAGCCATATTTTAAAATATCTTTATAACTTTTATAGAGTTTAATCTAAAGACGCTTATTTTCCATGAGAACATTAAAAGAGTGTTGAGAGAGTAGAAATTTTGTTTTGATCCGAGTGCAGGAAGTTTATTTCCCTCCTTGCACTAAAGAAAGAGGATAAAAATTTCCAATTAGAAGGAAGGAAGGAAGGAATGAGGGAAAAAAAGTTCACATGATGTTAAAGATAACCTGAATGTTCTGCTCCACTTTGATCTTTCCTCTAAAAGCATTTACAATAAAGTGTATCTCAGAAAATCTTTAACTTTTTTCTGTGCTACAGTATGTTCTCTATTCTTCCAGCCTAAGATCAAATTGGCTACATATTAAGTGGATTAAATTTAGTTCTACGTCAGCATTTGGAACTGTTACTTCACAGATGTTCCAGGTTCCAGGTTCCAGAATTTTCTCGCTTGATCCTACGGATCAGCACGCGTTTCCTGTGCAGAATCTCTACACTGTATCTCCTATTAGTACTTATACCTTAACTGTCTAGCAGAGTCTCCTTCTATTTCCATTATTTTTACTATATAATTTTTTTATACTTTCTGGTTTATTTATATTCTCTACTCCCATCATCTCCCCCCACTATGTTTCTTAGTTTTTCACAATGAAACAAGTGCTCTGTGGTTTCATTCTCTCTCCTGCATCCTTCACATTTCATGTCCTTATATTTTCCTTTAGTTTTCTTTCACCTCTACCATATTTAATCGGCTTTCCCTTATAATCTTCATATCTTTTTCTTTCATATTTTCAATATACGATTTTCTTTTAAATTCATCAATGAATCTTAGTTTTTCATTTTAGTTTTCCTCTTTATTAGTTCTTCCTGTAAGTATTGATTAATTTTTTGTCGTACACTTTTCTTTAATTCACTTTTTTCATCATTTTTAAGTCCTCTAATGTTGCTTTATATAATTTGTACATTTCTGCCACTTCCTCTGCCCAACATCCTGGGTATGGATTTTCCAACTGATCTTTGGTTATCATTTTAATTAATCTATCCTCATTTGAGTTTAATATATTGTTCATTAGCATTATCTTCTTGTATCCAATTTTTTCTTTGACTGTCCACACTCCTAATTCAGCTAATAATCCCCAATATGGGGTACTACATTTCATTCCTGTTATTTCCCTTAGAATGCTTCCCTCCATTTGTTCCACTTCTTCAATATCCTTTGTCCTTGTTTTCGTCCATGTTTTCATTCCATAAAATATTGTAGGTACTATTATGGTTTCATACAATTTTAGTTTCACCTTCATTGTCCAATGGCCTACTTTAGCTGGCTCTCCATATCTCTTTTGATCTGCTATCATGAAATTTATCTTACTTTCTTCTTTTCTATATGTGTTTAGTGATCACCTCTGCCTGCTACTGAACCATTGTCCCTTGTATTCTTGCACTTGTTCTATACTTCCCATTTTCACTTTGTTAATTGTCCTCATTTCAGGTACTTTTCTTCTCATCACATTTATTGTCATTGCTGCTTATTTCTCTTCTTTATTATTAAATGTAAAGTTTTTTAGTATTTCCATTGATCTACAATTACTAATTGCTTTTTCTATTACTCCTAAGTTACTTGATGCCTGCATTATATCATCCATAAATATACATGATTGAATTTCTATTTCCCTTATTCTTGTTAGGCATTTACCCATATTATTTACTCTATCTGTGTCCACTAAGCACAGTCTGTGTCCCAGAGACGTGCCTTGTTTGACTAACTCTTCTATATTTCTTGGTCTTGTGTCACCTACAGGTGTTTTTAATTGTATTGTACCATTTTTGTTTAAGTTGTATATTAGTAGTGCTTCTTCTGGGCCTATTACTTTTGATGCTTCTTTGATGCAGTCCTTCAACTCTAGCTTGTCAAAACATTTTACAGCATTCCCCAAACCATCATATTTATTGTTAAATAGATATTTATTATAGTCAATTATTGCATTCAACGTTAGTATGTGGTCTGTTGTTGATTTCCCTTCTATTCCTCCATATTGGTACATACTTAATCCACGATTCCAGTCACTTCTCTTCTTATTTAGTCTAACTTTCTCAAACATTTTACTAACTATACTTGTTATGAATATCCCACTCCTATTACCTATGTCCATTCTATCACCTCTTTTGTAAATTGATATTATTTTCATATTGTTCCACTGCTCTGGGATATTGTAAGTCTTTGGAATTACATTGAATAATTTTGTCAGACTTCTTATTACATCCCATCCAGCATTCTTCATTATACTATTGCTCAGGGCCGCAGTTAGGGGGTGGCGCACCGGGCAAATGTCCAAGGCCCCGCGCCCGATGGGCCCCGCAAATTTCAATTGAAAAAATTAAACGTCACGTATTTGCTATCTGCGACGAGTTTTACTTTTTCTGGCAGGCGGGATGGCATCAGGCATTCTAATATCCGCTTTGATGGTGTTTAATTTGTTGTTCTTGTTAGTGTTACTCATTTCTAATGTTGTTACTAACTTACTTCTTGTTGTTTCTGTTGTAGATTCATGATTTATGTTGTTATTGTTGGCATTGTAATACGTACAACATGGAAACGAGCCGTGACAGGGATCGAAGGAGGAAATATAAACCCGGTAGTGAAAAGCGTAAGGATAAGAAGCGCAGAGAAGAGTTTCTTGCGACGGTGACGAAACTGACTAATTGGATTAAATCACCAGCAACTAAGTCAGCCCCTTCAGCAGGCCCACCAGCTGCCTCCACTACTTCAGCAGCTGCGTTTTAAGAAGACGCGTCTACGTCAGTGCGTTCAGCAAGCCAGCAGCTACCTCCACTACTTCAGCAGCTGCATTTTCAGGAGACTCGTCTACGTCAACCCCTTCAGCAGGCCCACCAGTTGCCTCCGCTACATCAGTAGCTGCGTCTTCAGAAGACCCGTCTACGTCAGTGCGTTCAGCAGGCCCACCAGCTTCAGGACATGCAATTAATGACATTGGTTTGTGGCCACAAGTGCTGACCGATGACTGTAGAGAGTTCTGGATAGAGCGGGAACATCAGATTGCCGAAATTACGACAGCGACTTCAGTAACTCTTCAACTACTGAAAGTGGTACAACACGTCGATGTACGAAGATATTATTTGTTAAGAAACATAGCCTACGAATGAGAGGATTGAGGTGTCATAGCTGTGCTATTTTGAGTCCACAGGCTGTGTTTACTGTTTTGTCTGTAAATTAATAACGAGGGCGGAGAGCAAGTTCACAATCGGGTTCAACGACTGGAAGCATGGTAGACAATCGGTCGAAGCACATGGAAAATGTGAGCAACATATGGAGTCGATGAGATATTTGTTGGTTAGAAAGTCTGTCTCCGGTCGTGTTGATTCGAAACTGGTGAACCAGTTTGAAAAGGAGTGCAACTACTGGCAGGGAGTTTTGCGGCGCTGTGTCGACGTTATCAAGTATATCACATCACGAGGACTAGCAATTCGTGGACAAGACTCCCATTTCGGTTCACCAAACAACGGCAACTATTACGGAATTTTGGAACATTTAAGTAAGTATGACAGTTTTCTAGCTGCGCATATAAGCGAGCATGCCAACAAAGGTAGCGGACACACCTCGTATCTCTCTCATTTCATTTGCGAGGAACTCATACTGTTGATGGCCGATAAAGTACTTCAGACCATTATCCGAGAAATCCAGCAGTCAAAATACTACTCTCTATCCGTCGACTCTACGCCTGATGTTTCCGACACCGATCAACTGTGCTTCACCGTCCGATATGTGGTTGAGTCTGGGTCCGTCGAGCGATTTCTACAGTTCATACCTATGAACATACATACAGAGAAAGGAATCGCCGACGTGGTCCTCAACTTTCTGGAGACGCATGGCATTCGAATTGGAGACTGCAGAGGACAGTCTTATGATAACGCAAGCAATATGGCAGGGAAATACAATGGCGTAAAGAGCCACATCAAGTCAAAATCTCCGTATGCTGAGTTTGTGCCATGCATGTGCCACTCACTGAATCTTGTGGGTAAATCAGCAGTGGACAGTTGCACAGCAGCCGTTGAATTGTTTATGCTCATTCAGAATGTCTACACGTTTCTCGTCTCCTCGACATACCGATGGCGTAGACATGGAGAGGTTCTCGATAGTAGTTCCCGTAGTGAGAAACTAAGGTCGACAAAGGTCTCTCCGATACCCGCTGGTCAGCCAGATCAGATGCTGTCCAATCTTTAACCGAAGGCTACGCCGAGAATATCGTGGTACTGGATGAGTTAGCAGCAGATACCAGCCAAACTGCGGAAGCCAGGATCGAAGCCAGGGGATTGTCTAAACAGCTTCAACAACTCGAAACAGCCATTTTATTGGTTTTATGGAACACCATTCTCGAACGATTTCAAAAAACGAATGCATCTCTGCAAAAACAAGGAATGTCGTTAGACTCAGCCACCCTCTTGCTGAAATCACTACTGCAATTTGTTGAAGATCTCAGATCAAGATTTGAAGAATCGAGGACCAGGGCATCAGAAAGTGTGGTCATCGAGTATACAAGGAATCGACTCAACGCACAAAGAAGAGAAAGCGCCATCATGACGAAATCGGAACTGCCGAAGATACGAACCTGACACCAAGAGATTCATTTCGGACCACTGCATTTCTACCGATAATTGATAAATTGTGTACCACTCTGAACACTCGTCTAGAAGAGTACGCTGTCCTGCAGAAAAGATTTGGATTTTTGTATTTCCTTCTAGTCCTGACATCGACAGTCTTCGACGGTCAGCTGAACATCTAGTAGAATGCTATCAGGCTGATCTGGAGAAACAGCTGGTAACAGAAGTTGTGCAGTTCGCTGCCCTTATGAAACTCACCGAAAGTGAAACAAATCCCAGACGGAACGTGAAGACATGTGCAACAGATTTTATCGGCATATGAACACAAACGAACTGAAAGGAACATTCCCAAACATGGAAATAGCAATGAGAATATACCTGTGTATGTTTGTCACGAACTGTTCTGGTGAACGTTCATTCTCGAAACTCAAACTGATCAAAAATTACCTTCGCTCCACAATGGGCCAGGTGCGCCTTTCGTCCCTGTCGCTGTTGAGTATAGAGCATGAGGTGTTGCAGTCGGTGAGTTTCGAGGACACAATCACGCAGTTTTCCAAACAAAAAGCCAGGAAGCGTCCAATGTAATATTCATTACAAATCTACACTCTATCTTCAGTACAGTAAGCTGTACAGTTTAGCTATTTATTAAGTGCATTACAACTGTGTAGCTGTTTATTAAGTGCATAACAGTAACTGTGCAGATGTTTATTAAGTGCATTACAACTGTGTAGCCTACTAGTGTAGCTGTATACAATGTATGTGTACATAGTTAAGTTATAGTCTTTAATATCACATTATAAGCCGAATGGCTTCCACATGTGTGTTTTGTGTGTGTTAAAAAAATATATCTGTATGTGCATTACAAAATATTGTCATTCATTAATACACTAAAATAATACATCCCGAGAAATAGTTTGCCAAAGGCCCCGCACACTGTAAATGCGCCCCTGCTATTGCTCCATCCTTGTTGGTCTATTGAATTCTTATTTTTTTAACTTTCTCATAACATTCTCAACATCCTCATTTGCAATGCTATTTATGTTATATCTATCCTCTACTACAGCTTTAATAGTTTCCAGGTGTAGTTTATTAATCTCCTCAGCTTTTTTCTCTTCCTCATTTGTAATAAGTAAAAAATGGTAAAAATCTTCATATATTTTCAGTACTTCACTAGTTTCTTCTACTATTTTTCCTTCTCTATTTTTTATAGCTCCACGTTCCACCTTTGTATTTCCGTCCAGACCCTTTCTAAAGTTCCAAAGTGCTCCATTATCCAGTCCTCCTCTTCCTTTTAACCGTTCCATTGCCTTAATTATTTTCTTTTGATTTTTGATTTTTTCCTCCTCAATCATCCATTCCTCTATCAAGCTCTCTTGCGTTCTTCCTTTCTTCTTTGCTTCTTCGCTATTATTCCTGTCAAAACTTCTTTTCTTATAAATTCTTTTTATCTTTTTTAATTTCTATACAGTTATATTTTCTGGTACGCTCTTCCACTTAATAACTGTCTTACATTCTTCCATTATTTCTTGAATTTTGTTTTCCCATATATTATACATTTCTTGTAGATTTTTGTTTAATAATATAATTTTTATGAGGCCCGCTCCCCCCTGAGTTAATCTTAAATTTCTTTAGTCCTTTTCCTATTATCATTTTTTCCTTTTCCTGATTTACTTTACATGCTGCCTCATACCAGTTGATAGTACACATCATTGCACAGTGGTCACTGTAAGTAATTTTATCAGTTACTCTACAAGGGGTCCAGATTTTCTTTTCATCTCTATACACTTCCTTTACGTGTGAATTATCTTCCTGCTTAATAATTAAATAGTCCAATACAGATTTAGAATCTCCTTCCCTTCTTGTCCAAAGTCCTTTACATAAATTGCTAGAGTTAAGAAGTGTTAGACCTTTTGACTCTATTAAATTGATGAGAGTTTACCTGATTTTGTAACTTCATCTTTATTATTTACTATTATCTTTCCAACTTTCCAGTTAAAGTCCCCACATATGAGTATTTTTTTTCTCTTCACACAATTCGCACTTCACAAGCTTGTGAGCATAACAACTGACGGATCACCTGCTATGACTGGCCGCTCCAATGGGTTCATCGCCCTGTGCAAAAGTGACAAAAGGTTTCCAAACGTCTTTAATTATCACTGCATAATTCACCAACAAGCATTGTGTCGTAAAATGTTGAATATTAAAGAAATTATGGACATTTCCCATAAGATTGTGTGTTCTATTCGGGCGAAAAGTCTACAAAGGCGTCTCTTCAGGTCTCAGCTAGAAGAAAATAAAGCAGAACACACTGACCTTTTGTTGCACACTGATGTCAGGTGGCTAAGTAGAGGCAAATTCCTGCAGAGGTTTAGGGATCGCTTACCTGAAATTAAACACTTTCTGAACTTAAAAGAAACATATTACAAAGAGTTGGAAGACGAAGTGTGGCTGTTAGATTTAGCTTTTTTGACTGACACCAATGCTTTTCTAAATCATCTAAACTTAGAGTTGCAAGGTAAAAACAAAACTATTGTTGAAATGATTACCTCAGTGAATGCTTTAAAAAAAACTAGACCTGGTATCCTCACAGCTGCAACGACACCAACTGCGGAACTTCAAAAAAATGAGGTCGGCTGGAAAGTCAGGGGAAAGAATGTGACCAGTTTGACAGTGTTCGATACGTTGAACAGTTGCAGAATGTTATTAGATTTCAACAGATGGTTCCAAGACGTCGCAACACTAGAACCTGTAGCAACATTAATGTGCTTCCCATTTGGTGCAAATTTTGACATTGATGATATTGCATCAAAAATGGCCTTATTGTTTAATATGGACGTATCTGCAATCGAGAATGAAATTTTGACTCTGCGAAGCGACATTCAAATCAAATCCAGGTCTCCAGAAGGAAACTTTTGGCACCTACTTCTTGAAGAAAAGTATCCGAATGTCAGAAAAAGTGCCATGTACTTGACAGCATTTTTTGGATCAACCTACCTTTGTGAGTCAACGTTCTCACACATGAATATCATCAAATCAAAATACCGAGCCACTCTGACAGATGATCACCTGGATGCTTGTTTGAGGCTAGCAATCAGCAGCTACAATCCGGACTACACACGGCTCGCTAATGCTATGCAGTGCAAATCATCACATCAGTAAAGTAAGCTCTTCCTATTCCAGTATACCTAATTTCTAATAAGTTTGGAGGTTTAAATTTAATGAAAAATATTTCTGTGCATTTGGCAATATATTTTTATATTCACTTCATTTTATTTTTGGTTATTGTCCCTCCATCTCTGTGTATATATATATATATATACTGTATATACACAGGGTGCCCCAGAATTAACTATCTATTTCAATGAAATCGGACAAATTTTTTAAAAACACTTTTATTTATGTTTATCATGTTCAATATGTGTTAAAAATTTATAAATTTATAAATTTTTTTCATAATTTTATTTTCATAATTTTTTCATTATCTGGTCCAATGAAAGACCGTCTGAAGTCATAGAATGGCAAAGAGACTCTCCAAAAGTTAACGTGTGGCTTGGAATGACCAAATCCAAAATTTATGGCCCATTCTTCTTTGCGGAAGCAACTGTAACAGGTACCGTCTACCTTGATATGCTTCAGCAGTTTCTCGAACCACAGCTTTTTGATGATGGCATTCTTGATAATGTTGTGTTTCAACAAGATGAAGCACCATGTCATTATGCTCTAATTGTTCGAGAATACCTCAACAGACGCCTTCCGAATCGGTGGATTGGACGTGGAGGACCTCGACCTTGGCCTCCGCGTTCTCCGGATTTGACACCCCTGGATTTCTTTGCATGGGGTTTCATAAAAACAAAGGTTTATCGCCAAAAGATCAATGCTTCTTGTTGAAACACAACATTATCAAGACTGCCATCATCAAGAAGCTGTGGTTCGAGAAACTGCTGAAGTATATCAAGGTAGACGGTACCTGTTACAGTTGCTTCCGCAAAGAAGAATGGGCCATAAATTTTGGATTTGGTCATTCCAAGCCACATGTTAACTTTTGGAGAGTCTCTTTGCCATTCTATGACTTCAGACGGTCTTTCATTGGACCAGATAATGAAAAAATTATGAAAATAAAATTATGAAAAAAATTTAGAAATTTATACATTTTTAACACATATTAAACATGATAAACATAAATAAAAGTGTGTTTTTAAAAAATTTGTCCGATTTCATTGAAATAGATAGTTAATTCTGGGACACCCTGTATATATATATATACCTGGGCTGGTGGATGTGGATCGTATCGGGAGAACTTTGGAAAAAGTAGATCCCATCTCAGTAAAGTCTGGCCACCCCTGATATAAAGGATATGGTGTTACTAATGATAAATAATTAAGTGAACCAAGGGTTCTTAGTGGATATGGTCCGTGTCTCTGGGGGCCTCTGGTTGTGGCAACACTTCATTCAAAATTCTCAGAACGTGCTTTGACCTTACAATCTAATTACTTCGATCTTTTGAAATGCTTCATGTATCAAGATGACCTGCCCCAGGGGAAGGAACGAGCGTAAACAACACTTATGCTACTCTAGTCCTTAACTACTAAAAAAAGTACCTACATTTTCTTCCATTTCCTTTCAATTTTATTTAAAACATAAAAAATATGAAAACACTCTTACACAAACTTACAGTTATTTTTAACAGAAAAGGGGGAGTAGAGGTAATGGGTGAGGAGGTAATGGGTGAGGGGGTAATGGGGAGGGGGTGGGGGCAATAGGGAGGGGGGAGGGGGCAATAGGGAAGAGGTGTTATGCAACATGGGGGTGGGGGTTACCCCCAAATTGCATAAAAAGGCGGTTCGAGGGTTTTGGTGGGAGAGGGAGAATGACCTCCCCACCAAAGGGGTAACCCTAACGTGCCCTCGCCGTAGGCGAGTTTGCGAAGCACAAGCCCCGCCCGTAGGGCAGGGAGTTGAAGGCTCTGGTTGTTATATTAAATAAATACAAAATATATACACAAAAATATATACAAGTTTGTACAATCTGGAACACACTAATGCAACATACATAAAGCCTAGTCTATCGTAACTAAAGATTATTACTCAGCCTCCGGAGAGGAAATAATTAAACTCAAGCCTCGTAGGAACCCTTCGTTCTGTCAAGTGTGTCGGTCCCCAGAACCGAAGCCTGCAATTTATGAACATTTTCAAATTTATCTTTAGAATTTAGTTACAATTAACACAAAATACACACTTATGATACATAAGACTATATTACAGTCATTAATGCATTATATGGTAATTCTTACGCGTATTATCGGGCTACAATATGTAAATCACTCCAATCAGATGCTGACACTCACGTTCAAAGACTACAGTATACATACGAGTATATAAACACCAGTAAATATTTATTTATTAATCATGTCGATCATTTTTAACATTTGTAATCTATCTATAATAATAAAAGGACGTGTGTGTGTGTGTGTGTGTGTGTGTGTGTGTGTTCCAGCCATAACTCCAAACTGGAAGCCGTTACGAACATGAAACTTCACATACATATTTATTAGGTTCCCAGGTTGTGAACCCGGGTGTTAATAAATTAAATAATTAAAATTACTAGGCACGAAGGCCCCAGCACCGCGACTAAACTACAGAAAAGAACGCTGCCGTGAAAATTTTGAGCTTCACATTGTGTCAGATTTTTTAATCTTAAGCTTTTCATGACTAATTATTTGGTCAATAAAACTATAGAAAAGAACACTCTCATGAAAATCTTGAGCTTCACATATAATTAAAACTAGCGGAGCGACCCGGCGTTGCCAGCGTGGATGTTGAACGATATATATATATATAATTTATATATGTATATATATATATATATATATATATATATGCTTTTTTACTTTTGTTGAGTTTGAACGACGGTTCAGGATCGACCTGCGGTCAACCCCTCTGCAGCATCCCGCCTCATTTGCGGGACTTGATGAAGGAGGGAATTGCTCTCTGATCTCCTCCTGCCCTCGTAGCCAGCCACGCATGGCTGGTCAGGGACTTTGCACAAGAATCTGTCCAGCTGGTTCTTGAAGTTATTCAGGTCGGTGTGCTGGAAATTCCTCACTTCTTTTGGAAGGACATTGAAAAGCTTTGGGCCCCGGATTCTGAGGGTATTTTCCATCCTCGTTTTCATGGCCCCTTGTCCCACCGCAGCTGGGACCGTACAACTGCCTCTTCTCTCATTCCAGTTTGTTTCTATTTCATTTCTGAGGTTAGGGACAGAGCCCTCAAGTATTTTCCATATGTATATTATTGTGTACAGCTCGCGCCTTCTTTCAAGAGAGTAGAGTTCCAGGGATTGTAGTCGAGACCAGTAGTCTTCACCTTCCGTTTCCTCTATCTAGATGTAAAAGTCCTTTGTATAGCTTCAATGCTCGCAATGTCTCTTTTTCTGTGTGGGCTTGTGAGGACTGAGCGATTTTGATTTTATAGTGCTCTCTGAATTCTGCATCCGACGACATTATTACTCCAAGATCCTCGACTTGTGGATTTGGTGTTATCTGTTTGGCTTGCGGAGTTTTGTACCCCTTTTTCTGTAGCTCTTTGTTATTACCATATCTTAGAAGTTGGACTTTTTCTTTCGTTGAACTTCATATTGTTGTCTTCTGCCCACTGGAATAATGTTTCAATGTCGTTGTGTAATTTTCTTATGTCATCTTCGTTCATATATATATATATATATATATATATATATATATATATATATATATATATATATATATATATATGAAATAGGATCCCTCCTAAGGAGACGTAGTTTTACATTTAGGATAAAAACGAAGACGTAGAGCAAAAAAGTCATTATATTTGGCTGCAGCCGACGTTTCGGGCAACTCTACCCATTTTCAAGGCCTAATAAATAAAAAGCTAAAATTAATGCATGACAAAAATATACGAATGTCAAAAACTAAAACTAATTTATAGTACAAAATAAAACCACTTCAAGAATAAAAATTAAAAAGCATAAAACAGGCATAAGCCAAAAACAAATCAAAAGTAAAAATTATATAAATGACAAATATACGAATGATAAAAATAAAACTTAAAAACTAAAAACATTCAAACATAAATTAGTTAAAAACTTTACTAATAAAAAGTTAAATGAAAAAACACAAAAGTGCACCAAACATACCATGCTCACTTGACAGCCACAAAAAACTGAGGCGAAAAGGAGACAGGGTGAAGGGGAAAAAAACAAAAAAATAAAAAGTAAAAAAAAAAATTTTTTAGTTTGTAGGTATTCTAATTAATATAAAGGGGGTAACAGCTAGAATCAATATTTAAACTGGAGTTCAGAAATTTAATGCACAAAGATTCGTAAATACGGAGAGAGGACGGGCATTTTAATGATTTAAGAATTTTAAAGTTATTAACGGAAATATCAACCTTACACTTAACAGAATGATTTCTAATGGCAGACTGTTCCTTTTTCGATAAAACTTTCCCTGTCCTATGGCTAATACCCATATGGGAGCAAAATCTCGCCTGCAAAGAACGAACTGTGCTGCCAATGTAGTTCCCCTGGGAACACCCAGGGCAGGTAAACAAATAAACGACAGAACAGTTCATCGCAGGGGGGATTTTGTCCTTACAACGGAAAAAACATTCAAGGGTATTATTATTTACAAAAGCAACCTTAAAATCAGTGTGAAAATAAAATTTCCTCACCACACTCAACAATTGCTTTTTCACAAAAGTGTTAAAATGGTAGAGATCAGGTAAAACAAGATATTTACAATTCTTAGGAACATCATACGTTGGGATAAGGTTGGGGGAATATACATTATTAAGAAATTTACCAATAATACCTTGTACAAGATCCCGTGGAAAACCATTTTTAAAGAAAAAATCAGTAAGGAATTCAAACTCATTATGAAGCAGAGCAAAGTTTGAGCAAATATTATAAGCTCTATGCACCAAAGTGCGAATGGAACTTAGTTTGTAATTAAAATCACAAAAACTATAAAAATTAAAACCTAAACCCGTAAAAGTAGGCTTCCGGTATGTAGAAGTTAAAACAGTCGAGCCCGATTTGGAACCCAAAACATCAAGGAAAGGAATAGAACCTTGAACTTCCTTTTCCTGCGTAAATATAATGTTCTTATGCAGTGTGTTCAGAAAACTTAGAAAATGAACTGATTGATTATTCGTTTGGAATAAAGCAAACGTATCATCAACATAACGTCAGTACAATTTCGGCTTAAGGTGAGGGGGGCACTCACAGAAGGCCCTTTCCTCAAGATGAGACATGAAAATATTCGCAAAAACGGGACCCAAGGAGCTCCCCATCCCCACTCCACCCAACTGACGGTAAACTACCCCTTGAAAACTAAAAAAGTTATCCTTGACTGCCAAATTCAGAAGCTGCTCAAACTGTGCTCTGCTCAAACTGTGGCTGTCAAGTGAGCATGGTATGTTTGGTGCACTTTTGTGTTTTTTCATTTAACTTTTTATTAGTAAAGTTTTTAACTAATTTATGTTTGAATGTTTTTAGTTTTTAAGTTTTATTTTTATCATTCGTAAATTTGTCATTTATATAATTTTTACTTTTGATTTGTTTTTGGCTTATGCCTGTTTTATGCTTTTTAATTTTTATTCTTGAAGTGGTTTTATTTTGTACTATAAATTAGTTTTAGTTTTTGACATTCGTATATTTTTGTCATGCATTAATTTTAGCTTTTTATTTATTAGGCCTTGAAAATGGGTAGAGTTGCCCGAAACGTCGGCTGCAGCCAAATATAATGACTTTTTTGCTCTACGTCTTCGTTTTTATCCTAATATATATATATATATATATATATATATATATATATAAATAATATATGCCCGGTTAGGTCAACTGAATGCCAGGTTAGGTTAATTGAATGCCCGGTTAGGTTAATTGAATGCTCGGTTAGGTCAACTGAATGCCCGATTAGATTAATTGAATACCCAGGTAGGTTAAATGAATGCCCGGTTAGGTTAATTTTATGCCCTTGACAATTAGTTAGGTTAAGTCGTGATATTTTCGTTAGCTTTAACGAAAATATCACGACTTATCCTAACCAATCGTCAAGGGCGTACAATTAACCTAACCGGGTATTCAATTAACCTACTACAACTTCTATAGTCTAACGTTAGTCCAGATAATCAAAATGTCAAGATGTCACAGAAACGTTCACTTTATATATACTGAAGAAAATGTTCGCTTCATAAAAATATTCATATGAATGATTTTCAAAAACCTCTCGGCCATCGCGCCATGCTCAACGATTTTAAGTAACCAACTACCATAATTCATTTAGCTACCTACCTATCTACGTACCTACCTACTCAATGACCTTAGCATTATCATTTCAAATTTATTAATACAACACACACATATCCTATATACTATTGAGCTAAAATGTGTCTGTGTGTCTGTGTGTGTGTGTCCGCTTTCTTCGGAACCGTGCACAGATTAACGGCACATCCGGAAAGTCTGCAACCACCACCAACTGTTAGCCCATGAGCTTCCGATGCGCTCTGTCAAGTTTTCCGGTCCTAGGTCACCGGTTACTGGGTCCGAAGGCCCAAGCACCGCGATAAAACTACAGAAAAGAACGCAGCCGTGAAAATCTTGAGCTTCACACATACTGTGACATATACTGCTACCGGCCCGAAGGGCGGATAGCAGTACATGTCATAGTGCTACCCGCCAGGGGGTAATGGGGGAGGGGGTGGGGTAATTTGGGAAGTGGGGTGGGGGTAATGGGGTGGGGGTAATTGGGGAAGTGGGAGTAATGGGGGAGAGGGGTGGGGGTGGGGTAATTGGGGGAGTGGGGGTGGGGGTAATGGCGTTTTTTCTTTTGTGTGGGGGTAATTGGGGGAGGGTGGTGGAGATAATGGCGCTTTTTACTTTTGTGTGTGGGGTAATGGGGGAGTGGGGGTGGGTGTTAATGGGGGAGTGGGGGTTGGTGGTAGTTGTGGAGAGGGGTTGGTGGTAGTGGGGGAGAGGGGTTGGGGGTAGTGGGGGAGAGGGGTTTGTGGTAGTGGGAGAGAGGGGTTGGGGGTAGTGGGGGAGAGGGGTTGGGGGTAGTGGGGGAGAGGGTTGGGGGCGTTTATAGCGTATTTTTCCTCCTTAATCATCCATTCCTCTATCAAACTCTCTTGCGTTCTTGCTTTCTTCTTTGCTTCTTCACTATTATTCCTGTCAAAACTTCTTTTCTTATAAATTCTTTTTATCTTTTTAAATTTCTATACAATTATATTTTCTGGTACTCTCTTCCACTTAATAATTATCTTACATCCTTCCATTATTTCTTGAATTTTGTTTTCCCATATATTATACATTTCTTGTAGATTTTTGTTCAATGATACACTTTTTATGAGTCCCACCCCCCTGAGTTAATCTATTAAATTTCTTTAGTCCTTTTCCTATTATCATCTTTTCCTTTTCTTGATTTACTTTACATGCTGCCTCATACCAGTTGATAGTACACATCATTGGACAGTGATCACTGTAAGTAATTTTATCAGTTACTCTACAAGGGGTCCAGATTTTCTTTTCATCTATATACAGTTCCTTTACGTGAGAATTATCTCCCTGCTTAATAATTAAATAGTCCAATACAGATTTAGAATCTCCTTCCCTTCTTGTCCGAAGTCCCTTACATAAATTGCTAGAGTTAAGAAGTGTTAGACCTTTTGTCTCTATTAAATTGATGAGGAGTTTACCTGATTTTGTAACTTCATCTTTATTATTTACTATTATCTTTCCAACTTTCTAGTTAAAGTCCCCACATATGAGTATTTTTTCTTCTCTTCACACAATTCGCACTTCACAAGCTTGTGAGCATAACGGACGGATCACCTGCTATGACTGGCCGCTCCAATGGGTTCATCGCCCTGTGCAAAAGTGACAAAAGGTTTCCAAACGTCTTTAATTATCACTGCATAATTCAGCAACAAGCATTGTGTCGTAAAATGTTGAATATTAAAGAAATTATGGACATTTCCCATAAGATTGTGTGTTCTATTCGGGCGAGAAGTCTACAAAGGCGTCTCTTCCGGTCTCAGCTAGAAGAAAATAAAGCAGAACACACTGACCTTTTGTTGCACACTGATGTCAGGTGGCTAAGTAGAGGCAAATTCCTGCAGAGGTTTAGGGATCGCTTACCTGAAATTAAACACTTTCTGAACTTAAAAGAAACATATTACAAAGAGTTGGAAGACGAAGTGTGGCTGTTAGATTTAGCTTTTTTGACTGACACCAATGCTTTTCTAAATCATCTAAACTTAGAGTTGCAAGGTAAAAACAAAACTATTGTTGAAATGATTACCTCAGTGAATGCTTTTAAAAAAAACTAGACCTGGTATCCTCACAGCTGCAACGACACCAACTGCGGAACTTCAAAAACATGAGGTCAGAGCTGGAAAGTCAGGGTAAAGAATGCGACCAGTTTGACAGTGTTCGATACGTTGAACAGTTGCAGAATGTTATTACTGACTTCAACAGACGGTTCCAAGACTTAGCAACACTAGAACCTGTAGTAACATTCATGTGCTTTCCATTTGGTGCACACTTTGACATTGATGATATTGCATCAAAAATGGCCTTATTGTTTAATATGACATATTTGCAATCGAGAATGAAATTTTGACTCTGCGAAACGACATTCAAATCAAATCCAGGTCTTCAGAAAGAAACTTTTGGCACCTACTTCTTGAAGAAAAGTATCCGAATGTCAGAAAAGGTGCCATGTACTTTACAGCATTTTTTGGATCAACCTACCTTTGTGAGTCAACGTTCTCACACATGAATATCATCAAATCAAAATACCGAGCCACTCTGACAGATGATCACCTGGATGCTTGTTTGAGGCTAGCAATCAGCAGCTACAATCCAGACTACACACGGCTCGCTGATGCCATGCAGTGCAAATCATCACATCAGTAAAGTAAGCTCTTCCTATTCCAGTATACCTAATTTCTAATAAGTTTGGGGGTTAAAATTTAATGAAAATATATGTGTGCATTTGGCAATATATTTTTATATTCACTTCATTTTATTCTTGGTTATTCTCTCTCCATCTCTGTGTATATATATATATATATATATATATGTTAACCCCTCCGTCTATGGCCCTGAGTCGGTTCGGATCGACGGGGGTTCTAGTTAGGAGGCAAGCAACGGATATTTCTTCTATAACATTCTAATTCTTTTCGGTCGCCACTCTGTTAAACTCTTGGCTACAGACTCGCCAGACTGTTATGCCAATATCTTCTATGGTGCTTGGGTTGTCTCTTAATTTGGGCAAAGGGTCGCCAATTTTTAATTCTTCTCTTTTTATAATACTCTGATACTTTCTCTGATACTAAAATTATCGACTTAACTGGCTAAGTTCCTGAAGAGAACAAGGCTCGAAGGAAAAGATAAAAACTTTCTCTTTTTGTAGTTTACTTCTCAAAATGTACAGGTACTGCTCTGAATTTACAGGGGTAGAGGTTCGACCTCTTTCGACCATGGCTCAGGCCGGAATCTAAAAATATTAAGAAGGCAAGGGGCCTCTGCCCCCTCCCCGCAGCAAGGCTGCTAACAAGGGAGTCCTAATGAAGTGCTATGATGAAGTGACTTAATGAAGAAGTCTAATGAAGAAGTCTAATGAAGAAGTGCTGTAATTTTACAAGTACATGTATAATATAAACTTAAATGTTTTGGGGGAGGACAGTTGAAGGTTAAATTTCCCCCCTTTTTAAACACATGATCAGATGGTTTGAAAGATTTCAACTAAAAAAAATAAATATAAAAACTAATTTGTATTTTTCGCCGAGTCTACATTTATGAAGGCGATATCATTTCGTAATAGTACACATAAGTACAAATTAAGTACACGACTGAGTACGTATTAATTTTGGTTCATTACAATTACGATTACAATTATGGATTACTTCACATTCGCTTATGATTGTTCATTACAGTTCTATTAAAGTACATTCTTACTTTATAAATTAAATCATTACATTTAATTACAGTTTCAATGAAGTACATTACAAGTTATTATTAATTACAGTTTCATTAAAGTACATTACGTTATATTAAATTAAAGTATTACAGTTAATTACAATTAAACAGTTACTATAACTTTGTTTTGTTTTTACAGTGTTTCATATTAATAGACAATTAAGATGTTTAGAAATGTAATACAACGTACATGGCACTTACGAGATAATTTATTTACGAAATAATATGCTATAATATGTTATGAATTTAAAATCAGAGCGAACGGAGATATTTTATCTTTGAGGCGCTCGAATCTGTTGTAGTGAGCGGAATTCGATCTTACTAAGCATTTTTTTGAGTTCATCTCGAGAGGTCATATAATTAAAAATAAAAATGAAAAAAATAATGCGAGAACGTATTTTCGCGTTCTCGAACGAACGCCCAAAGTTTCGCGCTTCACAAATTGACACGAGTAAAAAATGAATATTTAATAAAATTTATATAGGACAATGATCAAGGGAAATCAATGACGGGAAAACGTGACGTATGGATGAATATGGTTGAATAATAATGCTTATACTACACAACACCACAACATTATTATTAAAGAATTTACCATACATTGCACACGGAAGATGTCCAAATACTAAGAACGTGATTCAGTGTACAAAGCATGGGAAACGTAAAGAGAATAAAGTTATTTTATGACATCATAGTGTATAAGTCATTATTAGGAAGATTTACAAGAACGAATTAGAGACAAAGAGTGGGTAGTAATGACTAAGAAGTACAACTACGGGTTCCAATCCTGTTACATGCAATGTGTATGCATAATCTAGGGTCGAGGGTGAGATGCAAGACAATTCATAATTAATTATAATAACTTCTATAACAAATGGAAAATGGATACGACTAAACCATAGATATGGTAGATCGTAGGGTTGTGACACGAACAAAAATAGGAAGCTACAAGTAAAATTATTATCCAAACTCGCGTTAAGCGATTTTGGTTCTTACGTAAAAATGGACATTCGAACATAAAACTATAAGAACATAAGTACTGCATGAAGACAATGAATCCATATAATGATGGTGTAGGAATTGTTCATTGTTCACTTTATATATATATATATATATATATATATATATATATATATATATATATATATATGGGGATGGGGAACTCCAACGCAAAACTAATGTGGGAATCGTTCGGAACAGTATTTAGGACTATAAATGAGGAATGTGTACCGTACAAAATTAAGCGTGCGAAAGTAAACAACAAGCCCTTGTGGTTTACTTCTAGAGAGTAGGAGACATTATAAAGAGTAGAGATAGGGCTTATAGGCTACATAAGTGCGATAAAGACAATTTGTGGTTACGAAACAACTACATATCTCTAAGGCGTGAAGCGAAAAGTGTAATAAAAAAGTCCAAGCGCGAATAAATCTCCATAGCTCGTGACGGTAAAGAAAACCCCAAGCGATTCTTTCAATACGTCAATAATAGAAATCCAGTAAAAAGCGTCTTGGGGCCTTTGAAAAATCTAAACGGAGATCTAGTTTCTGAAAACAGGGAAATGGCTACCTTGCTAAACGAATTTTTTACGTCAGTTTTTACTATAGAAGATGTAACAAATATCCCTACGGTCACGGACATAATACCGTTTGATAATGGTAATATTTTGGATAATATAGTGGTTAGTGAAGGGGAGGTAACGCGCTATATTGATAAAATGAAAACGCGTAAATCACCGGGGCCGGATTCCATATATCCCATACAACTAAAAGAATTAAAAGATAGCATTGTTGTGCCGCTAACAAAGATTTTTAATGTGTCTATTTCTGAGGGGTGCGTACCAGATAATTTCAAGTTAGCAAACGTAACACCTATCTTTAAGAAAGGCGATAAAGGTGCGGCGGGAAATTATAGACCAATCAGTTTAACGTCTGTTGTAGGTAAGCTACTGGAATCAATAATTAGGGATCGTATAGTCGAACACTTAGAATTCCATAAGCTAGTTAGAAATACGCAGCACGGATTTAGGCGAAACAAATCTTGCTTAACTAATCTTTTAGAATTTTTCCAAAGCGTGGTTGACGTTTACGATAGACATCGGGCGGTTGATGTAGTGTATTTAGATTTTCACAAAGCGTTAGACACAGTGCCGCACAAAAGACTCATTGAAAAAACTAAGGCTCATGGAATCAGTGGTGTAGTAATAAATTGGCTAGAAGAGTCGTTGCGAGGCAGGAAACAGAGGGTGGTCGTTGATGGAGCGGAGTCGTGTTGGGCTAATGTAGCGAGTGGCGTTCCTCAGGGTTCTGTATTGGGCCCCTTGCTTTTTCTTATATATATTAACGATTTAGATGTCGGCCTAGTCAGTACAGTTTCAAAGTTTGCGGATGACACGAAGCTGGGTGGTAGGGCGATTAATGACGAAGATAGAGGTAAAATTCAGGAAGATCTGAATAAAATCGTTGATTAGTCAGTCACATGGCAAATGAGATTTAACGTTGATAAGTGCAAAATTTTGCATATAGGTTCGCGTAACGGTAATTTTGCGTATAGTATGTCAGGGAAAGATTTAACAAGCGTAGAGCAGGAAAAAGATTTAGGAGTTATAGTCACTGGTGATTTAAAAGTAGCGAAACAAAGTACAGCAGCGGTCAATAAGGCGAACAAAGTGTTAGGTTTTATAGCTCGAAATTTTGAGTACAAATCGCGCAATATTAGTTCCACTTTATAAATCATTAGTTAGACCCCATTTGGAGTACGCGGTCCAATTTTGGAATCCGCATATGCGCAAAGATATAGACAAAATCGAAAGAGTTCAAAGACGAGCAACTAAGATGATTCCGTCGCTTAGGTCAAAGTCGTACGAGGATAGGCTTAAGGAGTTAAAATTGACAACACTCGAGACTAGGAGGTTAAGGGGTGATCTAATCCAGGTTTTCAAAATTATGAATGGGTTCGATAACGTAGATATAGAGATAGCTTTTTCGAAATATCTCAATATAATAGGACTAGAAATAACGGGTGTAAGTTGACAAGTAGAAGGTTCGAGACAGCAGTTGCGAAAAACTTTTTTACGCATAGAATAGTAAATAGCTGGAATAGTTTGCCGGTAGAAGTAATTAGTAGCACGTCTATAAACATGTTTAAAAATCGATTAGACGCATATGTTGATAGAAAGGGTATAGTTTAAGATAGTAAAATTAAGGCTTTGTGGGGATAGATCCCACAGCTCAACACAGTGTTGTGGGATATAGGGAGGCAGCGTCTTGGGTTAGGGGATACTCTCTGTCCTTACACACCCCATTTAAAGAGATTCCTCTGCCGAGCGGTGCCCCCCATAGTACTGTGAGGTATTGAAAAACTCATGATCTTCACTTGCCCCACAAACACCTTTAAATGGGAGACCCAAAATGGGTGCACACACATTTCTACATTACTGTACAGTCTTTACAGCCACACCTACACTTCTTCTCGTAAGTGTATATATTGTAATGTATATGATTGTAAATTTTGACTTGGTCCGCAATCGATATGGACCGTGACTTGATGGATACCGTAATGAAATTGACTGGATTCTTTGGATCTGATATATTTGCATGTCCGTTATAAATAGATATAGAGTGTAACATATTTGTGGATAGTAGTCTATTATGACTAGATCCTCTGGATCCAGAGATTCTATCTTTAGTTTTAAATCGATAATTAATTATTTTTAAATTGATAATTATTTAGTTTCGTAAAAATTGGTCGTTGCCAATTTACCGGCGGTTTTTACAAAAATTTCTTATGTTCTTGTGGTTCGGAACCCACGTAAAATTGTAGGTCCCCTCCGCCACCACGGAGGACATACACAATACACGATTACGAACACAGTTAGGTAGACCAGCCATGAGTGGATCCTAGGGTCTTTGTTGGTCTGAAACATTATAACATTATAACATAACTTATATATATATATATATATATAACTGGGATGGTGGATCGTATAGGGACAACTTTGGAAAAAGTAGATCCAATCTCAGTAAAGTCTGGCCACCCTTGATATACACATTCAAAAAATTTAGAGAAATTTTAAGCATTTGGCCATGACCACAGAAGAGTGTATATATATATATATAATATACAGTATATATATCTTGTGGTGTTGGAATGTTTCAAAAAATTCATTTACCAGAAAAAGAAAAATGCTTATTTTGTCTGCTCACTCCTGAAAAAAAAAATGTATATATATACACCCCAAGTTGGAAACTCCTGCTGTAAATTAACTGCAGGAATAATAATACCACACCATTTGTACACCTAACAAAGAACAACTTCCTTCTATATATATATATATATATATATATATATCGTAAAGAACGACGCTTGTATAGAAGAACATTCCGCGCAAGATGAGGACTGATTGAGGAGGGAGAACGAACAAATGAAAAAATGAGGTAATCACCCGGGAATCGAACCCGGGATCTTTTGACTGCCGGTCAGATATGATAACCACTACACCATGGACCTCACTCGATCAGAATTCGTAATTCTCCTACATACGCGCAGAAACCAATGCCCCAAGGGGGCACCTCCCGCATGCCGCACATATATATATATATATATGAAATTCGGTAAATCATATTTTACATGTTAGAGTGTAAATTAGTCCTTTATGTAAATTTTGCTTTTATGTAAATACGTCTGTGTTGAACATTATTGATGCATTTGTTTGTTGCACTAATCTGCGAGAATTGAATTACATAATTTTACTTCAGGCTTTACAAGTCCTTCATGTTTGCATATGATAATGGGTAGGATTATTGCTCACTTCAAATGACTGTTCTATTCTTATTCTACTTTTGGTCTTTTGGTCTTATTTCATATTAAAATGGTGGGGGGGGGGTTGTAAATTTTCAGTTTTTCACTAAATTTCGTGTGTTTTCTTTGATTTTCGTTTACGTTCACTTTTAGAGTTTAGTGTCGAACTGTTGAATGTTGTCTCTTGTTGAAAATGTTTAGTAAAATGTGCACCAGAAGTGACAGGCATTTTGCCGCTGTTGTGTTTGGTAAATGGAGATGGATTGTGTGTTGGGATGGTGTCGCGTGAGATTTATAACATTTCAGTATTTTTGTAGACAAATATTGATATAATGATGAGGAGAATAATTGTTTGCGTTTACGTGGCAGAAGAATTTGTTCTTTGATGACGAGACATGATTTTGTTCCTTGTAAACATTAAATTCCGCTAAAAGAGACATTACTGTTGGTATGTTCTTTTCTGACGCTAATCGGGGTCAGATCATTCATTCCGTTTATCTCCTTAACAGAGTAATGACACCCATCGAACCCAAACCGATATGTTCCTTTTTTATTAATGCGATAAAGGTCGTATTTGAAATGACTATTTTTTATCACATCTCTCTTGTTGCGTCTTTTTGACATTTATACGACTTTCCACTTTTTCTTCCAGAACTGTCAAGGTCTCCCTTCGCTAAGAGACACTTCAAAATATTTGTCCTTCTTTAAAAAGCCATTGTGATCGTCTTTTATTTCTATTTGCTTCGGTATCCACGCATTATTTTCACTGCTGTCATGTCCTTGTTGAATACTGTGTATCGTTGTTAGTTTGCATAGTCCTTTCGCAATATTACATTCCATTTCAACGTTAACCTTTCCCCTCTGTCCAATTCGGTCTATATTTTCCTTCGCATTTCACACTCCAACTGACGCCAAGTTTATTTTTTGTTCCATTTATTTTACTCTCGTTTCTCTCAAAGTTCAAAGTCGTCATTTTGTGGTGATTTAGATAAACTAAACGTGAGCATGAATCTTCTTCCATCGGAATGACGGTGATGGTATGCGTCGTTAGCCTCTTAAACACACATTATTTTAATTTAATTTCGAACTTCTAAGCAGCTCGCAAACACAATTCATTCGCTTCTTTCCCTTATTTATTTTTGTTTTCGGAAAGTAATCAAAACGAGGGAAGACTGTCATTTCGACTCCATCAATTCTCTCCTTTTCTATTTTCCCCTCAGCCATGGTGAGGGGAAAATAGAAAGGGTATTTTAAGATGCATTTTTTTATATCTTGATGCTGTTCATGTAATTGTTCTGCTTGAATTTTTTTTTTCGGTAATTAACATAATCGCTGTTTTTATTAAATGCCATAAATTTGCACTCTCGACTTCAATATTACTTTAAATTGATTATATATGTATATATAAGGTGGCCCATAAGTCCCAATCGGTTATAATTAAAGCGAAAATACAAATGATCAAACAAAGTAAAAAGTTTATAATAAGTTTAGAAATATTTATTGATTATTCAAAGTGGAAAATATAAGAATCTCGACAAATATTCTTTCTTCACTAATCGATTACGTCAGTGTGAGCTCCACTGATGGATTATCGCTTTAATGATAACCGATTGGGACTTATGGGCCACCCTGTATATACTGTATATATATATATATATATATATAGATATGTATATATATATATATATATCAACATCAATTCTTTCCTTTTCTATTTTCCCCTCAGCCATGGTGAGGGGAAAATAGAAAGGTTATTTTAAGATGCATTTTTTCATATCTTGATGCTGTTCATGTAATTGTTCTGCTTGAAAAAAAATTTTGGTAATTAACATAATCACTCTGTTTTAATTAACAAACGAAATGCCTATTAGATCTCAAATGATTTAATCAACGACAAAAACAGATATCGAAACAACAACTTTTATCCTGATATAAACTATAAAAAGAACATTGACAATAAATAGCCTATTTTCAACAACTTTTATCTATATGGAAATTAAGTTCATGACTCCAGAGGAGATTATTTCCAAGAGTAGATTTTCGGAAGGTATTACAAGATTCATCCTAATGTCTCAACAGCAACCGGAGGCAAGGATAGGCAGCTTATTCTCCGGACGGTCCCAAGCCCGGATAAAGGGGGAGGGTTGGTGTCAGGAAGGGCATCCGGCCGTAAAAACCCACGCCACAACCAAATGAGATGAGTCAAGAACCAAGATGGAGGCGACTCACCTTTAAACAGCGACCCCATATAAAAATGGGATTAATTATGCTGAGGAAGAAGAAGACTCTGTTTTAATTAAATGCCATAAATTTGCACTGACGCATCAATATTACTTTAAATTGATATATATATATATATATATATATATATATATACAGGGTGATTCAAAAGTCAGGTTACATAGGGCTTTTCTGTTTCTTTGCAGGTAAATGAGTTATGAGATGTTATCGAAGGAGGAGCGCATTGATGTGATATTCCTAGCTGGCTGCACAAGTGCATTGCCGTTAACGGTGGCCATATCGAACATACATGTGATGTGACTATTCCCTTGTATCATTACATAATAAAGTATTTCCCTATGTAACCTGACTTTTGAATCACCCTGTGTGTGTGTGTGTGTGTATATATATATATATCGTAAAGAACGACGCTTGTATAGGAGATATTCCGCGCAAGACGAGAAAGAGAAAACAACAAATGAAAAAATGAAGTACCACCTGGGAATCGAACCCGGGATCTTCCGATTGCCGGTCAGACGCGATAACCACTACACCATGGACTTCACTCTTCCAAATGCCGTAATACCTCTACATACTCGCAGAAACCAATGCCCCAAGGGGGCACCTCCCGCATGCCGTAACATTATATACATTCAACTGCAAAGAACACGCAGTATAAATAACGTAAAGAACGACGCTTGTATAGGAGATATTCCGCGCAAGACGAGAAAGAGAAAACAACAAATGAAAAAATGAAGTACCACCTGGGAATCGAACCCGGGATCTTCCGATTGCCGGTCAGACGCGATAACCACTACACCATGGACTTCACTCTTCCAAATGCCGTAATACCTCTACATACTCGCAGAAACCAATGCCCCAAGGGGGCACCTCCCGCATGCCGTAACATTATATACATTCAACTGCAAAGAACACGCAGTATAAATAACGTAAAGAACGACGCTTGTATAGGAGATATTCCGCGCAAGACGAGAAAAGAAACAACAAATGAAAAAATGAAGTACCACCTGGGAATCGAACCCGGGATCTTCCGATTGCCGGTCAGACGCGATAACCACTACACCATGGACTTCACTCTTCCAAATGCCGTAATACCTCTACATACTCGCAGAAACCAATGCCCCAAGGGGGCACCTCCCGCATGCCGTAACATTATATACATTCAACTGCAAAGAACACGCAGTATAAATAACGTAAAGAACGACGCTTGTATAGGAGATATTCCGCGCAAGACGAGAAAGAGAAAACAACAAATGAAAAAATGAAGTACCACCTGGGAATCATTTGTTGTTTTCTCTTTCTCGTCTTGCGCGGAATATCTCCTATACAAGCGTCGTTCTTTACGTTATTTATACTGCGTGTTCTTTGCAGTTGAATGTATATAATGTTACGGCATGCGGGAGGTGCCCCCTTGGGGCATTGGTTTCTGCGAGTATGTAGAGGTATTACGGCATTGGAAGAGTGAAGTCCATGGTGTAGTGGTTATCGCGTCTGACCGGCAATCGGAAGATCCCGGGTTCGATTCCCAGGTGGTACTTCATTTTTTCATTTGTTGTTTTCTCTTTCTCGTCTTGCGCGGAATATCTCCTATACAAGCGTCGTTCTTTACGTTATTTATACTGCGTGTTCTTTGCAGTTGAATGTATATAATGTTACGGCATGCGGGAGGTGCCCCCTTGGGGCATTGGTTTCTGCGAGTATGTAGAGGTATTACGGCATTGGAAGAGTGAAGTCCATGGTGTAGTGGTTATCGCGTCTGACCGGCAATCGGAAGATCCCGGGTTCGATTCCAGGTGGTACTTCATTTTTTCATTTGTTGTTTTCTCTTTCTCGTCTTGCGCGGAATATCTCCTATACAAGCGTCGTTCTTTACGTATTTATACTGCGTGTTCTTTGCAGTTGAATGTATATAATGTTACGGCATGCGGGAGGTGCCCCCTTGGGGCATTGGTTTCTGCGAGTATGTAGAGGTATTACGCATTTGGAAGAGTGAAGTCCATGGTGTAGTGGTTATCGCGTCTGACCGGCAATCGGAAGATCCCGGGTTCGATTCCCAGGTGGTACTTCATTTTTTCATTTGTTGTTTTCTCTTTCTCGTCTTGCGCGGAATATCTCCTATACAAGCGTCGTTCTTTACGTTATTTATACTGCGTGTTCTTTGCAGTTGAATGTTATATATATATATATCGGGTGGTCCGAAAAAAATGACGCATTTTTTAAAAATTAATATCTCAGTAACCCCCTTCCTTATCATGACAATTTTTATATGCAAGATACTTTCAAACTTCTTTTTTTGAATGCAAGAAAACGGAATTCTGATATCTTTTATAGTTTTCTCGCAATTAACAAAAGTAACAACATGGGTCAAAAAAACGAATATCATGAGAAAGGAAAAATTTAATCAGAAATTTAACTAATTAATTTACAGTAAATGATCGATTGGACCACCACTCTGTTGACACACTAATCTAAGTCTTTTCTTCCACACAAAAATAATACTTCTTACTTCATTAATGCCAATTTCTTGCCAAGATTCAAGTATTTTACTTTTTAATTCTGATTCGGTGAATTTTTCTCGTCGACCTCGGTAAACCTTCTCTTTTAGTAACTCCCAAATTGAGTAGTCCATAGGATTACAATCTGGGCTTTGTGGTGGCCACTCATTTTTCGTTATTAATTTTGGTGTATTGCTAATCAGAAACGACTGTGTGGCGTAGCTTGTATGCGACGGTGCTCCATCTTGTTGAAATATGAAATCATTTTCTTGATACAGGCGACGACAATCCGGCAACAATTTTGTTCTTAAAAGTTCAATGTAATTTGCAGAATTCACCTTTGTCTTTTCAGTTTCAATAAAATGAACATCTGTCTTGCCATTCCAAGAGACCCCTGCAGATATCATAACCTTTTTGGAGAATCTTGACGTTTCATGATACAATCTGTTTATTGAAATGTCACACTTTTTACCACGCCCGTAGACAACATCATTTTGACGGTTTCGCGGAATTTCTAGAGTGAAATCTTTTTCATCCGTGAAGACTATCTTTTTAATATCAACGACAGAGAAATTATCAAGTAACTTTCTGCACCTTGTTTTTCTTTTATCCTTAACAGTATCACTTTTTCTAGAAGATACTATTCTTTTGAAGGCTTTTAGTTTTTGTGCTTTAATTATTCGGTGTACAGAAGTCTTTCCAATATTCAAATGTTTAGCAATTGTTCTTTGTGACAAATGACTTCCTGGTTTATCTTCTTGAGAGCAGATTTTATCGTTGATGTAATCCACATTTTCTGGAACCGAAGCTGTTTTAGGTCTACCGCTTCCTGGTTTTCTGGCAGTACTTCCCGATTCGCGAATCTTCTTTAAGAGTCTTTCCACTGCACGCCTTTTCCACTTTTTGCCGGGAAACTCTTGCAATAACCTTCCAGTCTTCCATCTATTTTCACAGTAACAATTTTTAATGAGAATACGATCTTCCTCTGACAACATCATTAAGGGTACTGACGAATTGTTAAAAAATAAAAATATCCACAATTTGACTTGTTCATTCCTGTAGAGTTTTGTAATAACTTGCAAAAATATCGCATGATATCGTATAAAAATGATGTATAAAAAACGGATATTATATTGCGATTTTTGTTTTTTTGACCCATGTTGTTACTTTTGTTAATTGCGAGAAAACTATAAAAGATATCAGAATTCCGTTTCTTGCATTCAAAAAAAGAAGTTTGAAAGTATCTTGCATATAAAAATTGTCATGATAAGGAAGGGGGTTACTGAGATATTAATTTTTAAAAAATGCGTCATTTTTTTCGGACCACCCGATATATATATATATATATATATATATATATATATATATATATATATATATATATATATATATAGAGCGAGGAATAGGAGGACGAAAAGATGGTACATGTTTATTAACAGACGTTTCGGAAAAATTCAATTTCCATCATCAGTGCTAAAAATTTTAAAACAAGTAAAAATAAATAAGTATAATAAATAAACGAACAACAAATTAAAATGGCGCAACAATTAGCGAGAATCAAAAACAAGTTACAATGTATATTAAATTAAAAGATTAAAAGTTAAATGATATAAAGAATAAAAGTATGGATAATAAGTAAAATATAAAATGGTTTAGGTAGAACAGAATTGTAAAATTACTTACAATTAGCGAAAATTAAAAGCAAGTTACAATATGTATTAAATTAAAAGATTAAAAGTTAAATGATATAAAGTATAAAAGTATGGATGAAAAGTAAAATATAAAATGGTTTAAGTGAAACAGAATTGTAAAATTTCTTACCAGATTGTAATGAGACTAATTATACAGAAGGTTGGGAATGGTTGCCTGTTGAAAGAATTCCATTGGGACGATGGAGCCGGGCGGAGTGATAGTGGATTTCTTTTGAAAGTTTATTTGGCAATGTTTACATTGAAAGCGGAACTGTAATCGTTGAGGGTTGGCTGGATACTAAGGATGTAAAGGGACTCAAGTATGCGGAGGTCGATTAGTTGGTTGGCTGAGTTGATAATTTTGAAATTGGAGGAAAGTAACGGGTGGTTGTGGAGGTGGCAGTGATCCCTTATTGCAGATTTGGAGGGTTTGTTCAGGGGCTGTGAAGTTCTTGTAGGGATCCCACGATGCTCGTCCGCTCTTGTTTGATATTGGCGGATGGTACTGCCAATATAGTTCGCTTTGCAGCGAACACAATCAAAAGCGTAGATAGTGGACGAAGCAAGTGGCTGGGGTGTTTTTTCTTTATGGTTGAGGTAGGATTTGATACTATTGTTGTTGGTAAAAGCGAAATTAAATTTAATTTGGGGGTAAAGCGGCATGAGTAAGAGACGGAGTTCTGAGAGTATTTTATGGCTAATATGGTCATAATAAGGGAATGAAAAATATTGTACGTCTTTTTTAACAGTAGGAATTTTAAGGGGGGGTTGATAGATATTATTAAGAAAATTTCTGGTTAAAGACTGTAACAGATGTTTTGGGAAAGAGTTATTAATGCTGAAGTTAAGGATTAACTCTATTTCATGGTGAAAAGATAAGTACGAGGAGCAAAGATGGTAGGCACGGTGGATTAAAATTTTAATACTGTTTATTTTATATAGCAAAGGGATGTGGCTTAGGAAATTAGTACCCAGGCCTGTGTACGTGGGTTTTCGATATATAGAAGTGCTAAATTTGTTGTTTTGTTTAGTTATTGTAATATCTAGGAAAGGAAGGGTGTTGTTAGATTCGTCTTCTTTGGTGAACTTAATATTTTTATGTTGGGAATTAAGGTAGTTAAGAAAAAGGGGGGCGTGGTTGGCATTGTGAAAAAGGAGAAAGGTGTCATCAACGTATCTTTTATATAGGCGTGGTTTATAATGAGTGGGGCAATGAAGTAGCCAGTTATTTTCGTGATGGCTGAGGAAGATGTTCGCTAGAGTGGCATTTAAGGGGGATCCCATAGCTAATGAGTCGGTTTGTTGATAAAGTTGTTAGTTAAAGAAAAAATAGGTGTCTGAGGCGGCGAGCGTAAGCAGTTTGGTAAATTCATGTTTTGTCAGATTCAAAACTGTATTCGGATTGTTGGCGAAAAGGCTATTAATACAGATATCGATGGCTTCTTTAATTGGAACATTGGTGTAGAGAGATACTATATCGAAACTGTGCATATGAAGGTTATTTGAATTATTTATGGTCCATATTTCTTTAGCGAATTCGTAGGAGTTGGTGACCCAAAACGAATATTCCGTCACCAACTCGCATTAACACTTTTCATTATGTTTCACATTTTCCGGTGTAAATAATGCCGAAAGCGAAAACAAGACACCTGACCCGAAAGAAAAGTGAGAAAAGTGTGGAGGTGGTCCTTGTGAATTATTAATGACCGAACCAAGCACTTACGGGCAGCTGATTCATACTATTATGACCTTAATCATGCTAACCCTGGCGCAGATTTTTGGGCCTTAGTGCAGCAAGTTAGCAAGGATTTAAAATCCATTTGGTCTTCAGTGAATCCAAGGCTGCCTTTGATTAATGGCAAATCCATTGACCGAAAGGTTAAAGACCTACTCACTCTTGTGAAAGACATTAATCGCAAGCGTGCTAAGGCAAGTATCAATCGAAATCTGGATGCTAACTTGGACAAACTTTTTGATATTTCTACCTGTTCCTGTTCTTTGGATATTTTGCCTTGCAGTGATTCAAGAGTATACTGTAAGAAGGACAAGTGTACACAAGAACACATCATCTGTGTTTGCCCTCGAAATGCAAAGGTGCCACTTGAAGAAAGAGCATACCTTCGTGATCAGGGATCCAAAACAGGTTCTAAGGGTGCATACCAGCTGTCTTCAATGGACACAGCTGCTGCCAAAAGAGACAGGAAGGCCAAACAAGGAGAGCAACATGTACTACCTCAGGAGGAAGTTGAACTAGTAGGATCTTTCATACAGCCTACAGAGTTGCCTGGACTTACAAGCAGTTCATCTGGTGGCGAGGTTAGTTTCCTTTTATTTATATTAATTATATATAATTATAAATAAATAAATAAATAAATAAATAAAAATAAATAAATTAAATGAATAAATAAATAAATAAATAAACAGAAAACGCATTAATATTTTCCATTTATTTTCAGGAAGGAGAAGATGAATGGCAGCCTAGGAAGAGGCCTTCAGGAGACTACAGCCTTTTAAAGTTTCCCAGATATGCTATGGAACTTGTCAGAGATGAATGTTCATAAAATCTGGGCGCAGCTCTTGGGAATGCCTTGCTCCATGACATCAAACACCTACTGAGACCTGAAGTTGACATCCAATCACATCATGATTGACAAGTGCAAATTAGACAGGGCCAAAGCCCAAATTAGGGTAGTTAGTGAGGGTGTGGAATCAGAGAAAAAGACACAGCTCATTTGTGTTGGTGTGGATGGAAAGGTTGACGAGAATACCATGACTTACAAAGAAATAGAGACACCTGAAGGGGAAATTGTTCTCAGAAAGTGTGTTGACGCAGAACATCACCTCACCTTCACCTATGAAGATGGAAAATCTCCTGGCGCCTACTTGACCCACAGAACAATTCCTGTTATAGGAGCCACTGGTAAGGTCCATGCTCAGGAGACATTCAGTGTTCTTGAAGAATATAATAGCCTTGAAAGTATCCGAGCCATTCTTCTTGATAATACCGCAACCAACACTGGCTGGAAGAGTGGTTTAGTGGTAAAACTTGGATAAACTCTGGGGAGGAAACTGCACACTATTGGATGCGCACTGCATCAGAATGAACTCCCCCTAAAAGCTCTTTTCAAAAAAATGGATGGAGTGACAACTGGCCCAAGAAGTTTCAGCGGGCCCCTTGGGCAAAGGTGCGCAGAAGATATCCAGGATGAACCTCAGGTACAGTTTGAAGCTGTGGAAACTCCAATCATTGAAGGGTACATTCCAGAGGAAGTACTGAAAGACCTCAGTCATGATCAAAGGCTTCTGTATGAGTATTGCAGAGGGATCGGATCAGGAAGAGTAGATGACAGATGGGCTGCTTGGAAGATTGGTCCACTTAACCATGCAAGATGGTTAACTCTTGCCATACGACTGCTTTGTTTGTACACATGAGACAACAGACCAAACCTGAATTTGAAAAAGTTGGTCCATTACAGTGTTCGAGTTTATGCTCCTGCATAGTTTGAGATAAAGGCATCCTCTAAGCTGCATGATTCTCCTCGCATCCTCTTCTCTGCTATCAGCCGACTGAGGCTGATTCCATTTGATGATGTAAAACGCATTGTAAAGCAGAACATCCAGGGTAATGTTTTCTGCCTCCGACCTGAGAACATCCTCTATGCCATGGTGAAAGATGATGAAGACAGAATCAGGAATCTTGGGGTTCAGACTATACTCACTCTCAGACACAGATAAATTTTGCGCTTCTTGTAATTTTTTTTTTTTTTTTGCCAAAGCCGAGTTATTCTTCAAAAAATATGGAAAAAATATTATAATTGTCACTAAGTGGGTAATTTGTTTATATTATTCAAACGGCAATATTTGAGTACTATTTTTCATTTATATTTATATTTTTATTTATATTTATATTTTCATTTATGTTTTCATTTTCATTTTTCATTTATAGAATGGAGAGCAACCAGGAAGCAGGGAAGAAAATTCCCCAGGTGAATTGGAATGCAAATCACTGGCATGAGCTCATCGACCTCACTGACCCTGATGTCATGGAACCACCTACCACACAGCACCTATCTGATGAAGAAATCCAGTCATTCATGGACACTAACACTAAGCCAGACATTCCAGACTTGCCTTCTCACTCTCAGAGTGTTGAGAGGAGTGTGAAATTAGTGACAGAGGCTTCCCATACCGTGTATGGGTTCGAAACTCGTTACAGATGTATCCTTACTAAAGTACTGAGCAGGAAGATGCGTCCTGCATTTATGTCAAAAGGACATTATTCTCAATCTTATGATGATTTATATGAATAGTTTTTCTTTTTACATGAGAACATGTGATTTTTTTTGGATTTATCACCTTTTGAAAGTATTTTTTCAAGTTTTGTAGCCAAAATATGTCAATACATTAATAAAAATGCATGTTTTTTCAACGAAATTTTATCATTTTACACTTAAAACACGATATACATTAGGCATTGTCTCCTCTTGGGATAGAAAATGATATTGAGTTGCTACATCTCTAATTAGTTAATATTATGTCTTCAAAAATGACGAGTTTACCTATCGCGTATGACGAAAATTGGGTCAAATACCATAACAAACTTTAATTGCAAATCCGCAAGCAGGCCCTTATCCGTTTGCTCTAAAAAAATTTTGGGTTCATTTCTCAACCAAACCTAACTACTGGGCACTACTTCCCCTTGCGATTTCAAAACATGTGGAAAATCGACCCGCCCTAATATATATACTGTATATATAGGTGTCCCAAAAAAGTATCTAGTTTTTCTGCCCATTATTTTATAATGGATGTATATTTTATCATTGGAGTTTCTTCTTCACGTAGGTAACCGATTGTGGTTTTTGTTCAGCATATGCCTATATGCATATGCCTATCTATACATTTCTAATGGTTGAACCCTAATTTTTCCTTACAAAATTCACTCACGAGCTTCACTTACTGATGTTCAAAAACAAAAACGAATGGAGTTCTCAACATGAATGTTAGCAAAGCTCGAAGATCCTGAGTTTGGGAAACAGATCCACTTCACTGACGAGTGTTATATAAATCTGTCTACAGAGCTTAATAAGAAAAACTTTCGTTACTGGGAAGTCATGCTGGCGCTCCAATAGAGTTTCCATGTTGTGTTGCTAAATTCAACATTTGGGTCATTGTTGGGTGGTATGGTGTAGTAGGTCCTTACGTCTTTGTGAATTAAACAGGAATAGCAGTTATCACAACTAATTAGTTTGTCCCGTAAATAAAAGTGTATTACCCCAGATTCACAGTGGTTTCAGCAGGATGGAAGACCTCCACACACTCCTTGTGAAACTCGCAACTTTTTGAGAAAGCATTTTTCCGGGCGACTGATCTACCTTCATTTTCCCATACTCACATAACCTCAGACCTTCTGACTTTTATGGGGAGGTTACGTAAAAGACAGGATCTATTCTACCAAGCCTAAAACACTCGAAGACCGAAAGACCAAAGTCTGTGAGTTAATCAACATCTCAGCCGAACTATTTCCCTTATTTCTACCATTTTTTCTTAATTGCTGTAAAGCCAAAGGTTTTAAAATACTGTAGAACTAAATCAATTTTATCTCATTTACCCAATATTTTGTAGCGCGACACCATTTCCTACATTTATAGAGCAGTATCTGTCAAAAACCTTTAATATATTGCACTTGCAAAGCGAACTTCCTTATTCATACAAAAAGCAATGAGGCAACTTTGCTTTCTGGCTTCATCGATGAGTTCCTATTTGCCGTGAAAATTTATTCCGAGATACAAACAGTGAATTTTTATTCACACTAAAAATATAAGTTTACATTCTTTCCGACTGCTTTGCAAAGCTTTAAACGTTTAGTTAATATATATATATTTATTTTTTTAATTGGGGTTGTTTAACCTTCTTCGCAACATCTAAGGTCATATGACGGAGGGGACATACAGCTTTACGTGGGATCCGAACCACGTGTCGCTACATGATCTGGGCGAAGAGGACGGTCTCCCATCCAACTACTACCCAGACCCAATGTCGCTTAACTTCGCTGATCTCCGCTATATATATATATATATATATATATATATATATAGCGGCATATTTGACCGGCAATCGGAAGATCCCGGGTTCGATTCCCGGGTGGTAACCTCATTTTTCATTTGTTCGTTCTTCCACCTCATCTTGTGCGGAACGTTCTTCTACACAAGCGTCGTTCTTTACATTAATTATACTGTGTGTTGTTTGCAGTTATATATATATATATATATATATATTAGTTTTGCTTCCGCCGAATTGTTTATTCTGACGAAGGTCAAGCGTGTTACTCCACCTTAGACCTACAGTTTAACGTGGAATCTGAACCACGCCCCACCTGCAGCCCAGCGTCTTAACCACTATGCTACCACGGGTACCCATTTATGTACCAACCAATTTTGTTATTGTGTGAAAGGATGAAAAGCTGGGTTTTGCTGCGCGCTGCCTGCCGTCACCGGGTCTCGATCCCGGGGCAGATGGATTCGTAGTCAGCGACGCTAACCATTACACTGACTATATAATTTAGTTGTGGACGGATGTCAGTTTTTCAACATCTGCGGATGCGGATGCGGATTTAATTTCAATATCTGCGGATGCGGATGCGGATATTTAGTTAATCTATCAATATAATAAGAATTATGAATATACGACAAATTTTTCAAATTAGTTGATATTAATATTTTGGCAGGCAATGCATAAGAATTAAAATTAATATTAATGTTTTCATTATGATAAAAATAATAAATCTAATATACTATTTCAGAAATGAAGCCTTATATATATATATATATATATATATATATATATATATACAGTTTTTTGCGCACACCTACAGGTCGCTACAATTGGTGTAGAACAATGCGGTTTTCACCATTCGATGCCTTTTTATTGTGCAGTGCTCACGCTACAAAAAAAATTCCCTAACCTAATTCCTTCCCCCCATTTAGGGGTACAGTTCTTCCCATGCCTGGACACGCATATTTTTAATTTTTCATTTTTAATCATAATTTTGGCACAAAATAAGTCAATATTTACTAAACATTTAATATCATTCGATTCACAAAAGATTTATTTATCGATTCAATTTAAAAAAAGTATATATTTTTAAAATTCATAAAGAACTTTTTGCAAAAAAATAAAAACAAACATGCATTTTTTTAAATTCAATGATTTTTATACAAAATATTTTGATATTTGTTATAATTTTAACATTTTTCGATTCACAAAAGATTTCTTTATTGATTCAATAAAAAAAATTACATAATTAAAACGGGCAATTTAAATAAACACGAGTTTAAAGTTAAACGAGCCACACTCGAAATTATTTACCGTGACTTTTGTGCGTTTTATTACTGTGGCTTTTGTACAAATAATTTTACGTATACACAAACAATTTGATAGGATATTGATTTATCATTCTATTTTTTAGTTGTCATAGAAATACGTTAATTAAGTTATCTGATTAGATGCGCTTTTATAGTTGAAGATCATTTTTAGAAAATTATTTATTTTCCCCACTTTAAAATATTACAAAATTTCTATTAGGTATCCTAATATCATTATGCCTGTCGCTGTAAGTAAGAAAATAGCAATTATTTTCCATTTTATGAAAATTTCGGACCCCTAGGCCTACAAAACCAATTTTCCCCTTTTCTTTATAAAAAATTGTTGATTTTCGGAAGTCTTTCGGTTATAAATTTGTACCAGTCTATTGTTTATCTATAATAATAATAATAACAATAAAAAGACGTGTGTGTGTGTGTGTGTGTGTGTGTTCCAGCCATCACCCATAACTCCAAAATGGAAGCAGTTACAAACATGAAACTTCACACACATATTGATTAGGTCCCGAGGTTGTGCACGTGGGTGTTAATAAATTAAATAATTAAATTTAAAACATTAAATGACGTCATAAAGATCATTACGAAACCTATGGTAAAATTATTGAAAACCCGGTTAGGTTCATTGAATGCCAGGTTAGGTCATCTGTACGCCCTTGACGATTGGTTAGGTTAAGTCGTGATATTTTCGTTGGCTTTAACGAAAATATCATGACTTAACCTAACCAATCGTCAAGGGTGTACAATTAACCTAACCGGGCATTCAATTAACGTACCCGGGCATTCAATTAATCTAATCGGGCATTCAGTTGACCTAACCGGCCATTTAATTAACCTAATCGGGGCATTCAGTTGACCTGACTGGGCATTCAATTAACCTAACCGGGCATTCAGTGTACCTAACCAGGCATATATATATATATATATATATATAGCGTTCAACATCCAACCCGGCAACGCCGGGTCGCTCCGCTAGTTTCTCAAGAGTTTCAGCCACAGAAAATTCAATGAAACAAGTTTCATTCAATTTTCTGTGTTACCAGGTATTTATATTTTGACGTTTATATATTTGTTTGTTCATTAATAATTAATACTTTACATAGAATGTGCATGACTGGGTGTTAGGTTACAACGAGAAACGATATTTTCTTTAATGAACGTTACATTCGGACTGGCGACGAAAATGGTTCCTTCGGATACCAAGCGCCACCTTAATTTCGTAGTGGTCCAGAATCAAATGTCAGACTCGTAAAATTTTCCCACACGCCACCATAGACGAGTTCCAAAAGCCTTCAGACCAAAAGCCATTAAAAGTTCTTCTGTCCCAGTCATATAAAAGCAGAGAATAAAGGCGACAGTTATCAAGCCAAATCCCTTAAGTCTAATGTCCTCAGGATTTGCCAGTTAAAGAACAGCCTTCCTCCATTCGTCTTGCGGGAAGTACCTCTCGGTTATAGGTATATCACTAGCGGAGCGACCCGGCGTTGCCGTGTTGGATGTTGAACGCTATATATATATATATATATATATATATATATATATATATATGCCCGGTTAGGTACACTGAATGCCCGGTTAGGTTAATTGAATGCCCAGTTAGGTCAACTGAATGCCCCGATTAGGTTAATTAAATGGCCGGTTAGGTCAACTGAATGCCCGATTAGATTAATTGAATGCCCGGGTACGTTAATTGAATGCCCGGTTAGGTTAATTGTACACCCTTGACGATTGGTTAGGTTAAGTCTTGATATTTTCGTTAAAGCCAAAGAAAATATCACGACTTAACCTAACCAATCGTCAAGGGCGTACAGATGACCTAACCTGGCATTCAATGAACCTAACCGGGTGTTCAATAATTTTACCATAGGTTTCGTAATAATCTTGATGACATCATTTAATGTTTTAAAGTTAATTATTTAATTTATTAACAACCACGTGCACAACCTCGGGAACTAATCAATATGTGTGTGAAGTTTCATGTTTGTAACTGCTTCCATTTTGGAGTTATGGCTGATGGCTGGAACACACACACACACACACACACACACACACACACACGTCTTTTTATTATTATTATTATTATTATATAGATAAACAATAGACTGGTACAAATTTATAACCGAAAGACTTCCGAAAATCAACAATTTTTTATAAAGAAAAGGGGAAAATTGGTTTTGTAGGCCTAGGGGGTTCGAAATTTTCATGAAATGGAAAATAATTGCTATTTTCTTATTTACAGCGACAGGCATAATGATATTAGGATACCTAATAGAAATTTTATAATATTTTAAAGTGGGGAAAATAAATAATTTTCTAAAAATGATCTTCAACTATAAAAGCGCATCTAATCAGATAACTTAATTAACGTATTTCTATGACAACAAAAAAATAGAATGATAAATCAATATCCTATCAAATTGTTTGTGTATACGTAAAATTATTTGTACAAAAGCCACAGTAATAAAACGCACAAAAGTCAAGGTAAATAATTTCGAGTGTGGCTCGTTTAACTTTAAACTCGTGTTTATTTAAATTGCCCGTTTTAAATATGTAATTTTTTGTATTGAATCGATAAAGAAATCTTTTGTGAATCGAATGATATTAAATGTTTAGTAAATATTGACTTATTTTGTGCCAAAATTATGATTAAAAATAAAAAATTAAAAAATGCGTGTACAGGCATGGGAAGAACTGTACCCCTAAAAGGGGGAAAGGAATTAGGTTAGGGAATTTTTTTTTAGCATGGGCACTGCACAATAAAAAGACGCATCGAATGGTGAAAACCGCATTGTTCTACACCAATTGTAGCGACCTGTAGGTGTGCGCAAAAAAACTGTTACATATATATATATATATATATATATATATATATATATATATATATATATATATATATATATATATAAGGCTTCATTTCTGAAATAGTATATTAGATACATTTCTTTGCCTACTTAACCTACACCGGCTGTAAAAGTAGCGTTATACAGTGTCCCATAAGTTCCTTTACCCACTTTACCCCTCACCCTATTCTAGCAGGAAAAGGTTAAGGTATAAAGGTACTTATGGAAAACCCTGCAGAACTCTAAATTTTGTGTCAAAATATTTCATTGTATAGGCCAGTGGTTCCCAACCTTTTTTATATGGTTACCCAATTCTAATATAATATACTACCTATTTCAGAAATGAAGCCTTATATATATATATATATATATATATATATATATATATATATATATATATATAATAACAGTTCTTTTGCGCACACCTACAGGTCGCTACAATTGGTGTAGAACAATGCGGTTTTCACCATTCGATGCGTCTTTTTATTGTGCAGTGCTCATACTAAAAAAAATTCCCTAACATAAATCCTGCCCCCCCTTTTAGGGGTACAGTTCTTTCCATTTCTTCATTTTTAATCATAATTTTGGCACAAAATGGGGGAGGGGTGGGGTAATGGGGGAGGAGGTGGGGTTAATGGGGAAACTCAGAAAAATAGATGCGATATATATATGTAACCAAAAAAAATTATCCTTTGCAAGGTGCCAGCCCCCTTCCCCCTTGGTGGTAATGGGGGAAGGGTGGGGATAAATGGGGGAGAGGGGTGGGGGAGGGAGTATTGGGGAGAGGGGTGGGGTAATGGGGGAGAGGGTGGGGTTAATGGGGAAACTCAGAAAAAAAAATGATAACCAACATCGATTCCGGTCAGGAAGATCATGCTTATCACAACTAATGGAACACTATAACAATATTATTGATGCACTCGAAACAATGAAAACTATGATTTGGCGGGCCATAAAACTATAGAAATGAACGCAGTCATGAAAATCTTAGGCTTCAAATCCGAGCTCATTGTATTAAGATTTGTGAAGCTTTAGATTTTCATGGCTGCGTTCTTTTCTGTAGTTTTATTGAATGAATAATTGGTTTGCCAGTAACTGGAAGGCCGAAGGCACCCCAATTACTGAGGCCCAAGGTGAGAGGAATAGGAATGATATCCAGATAAAGGGCTACTGATGTTCAAAATAAAATACGCCGTAGGCCCAAAATTCAGCCGTAGCACCGCAGATCTAGCAAAATCGGCGCGTAGCGCCGACCTTTTGCTAGTCAAGCTCTATTACCCAAATCATTAGATATTATTTTTTATAACTTCTGGATCGCGTGTCATTACCCGACAAAATAGTTGTCATTATCCCAGTGGGTTAATTTACCCAAGATTGGGAACCACTGGTATAGGCAATGCACTTTACTTATTGCGTTAATTCTGTGTAATATAAGATTTTAAATGTACAATTAATTCAACTTTTTAATTGTTTGTTGTTTTCAATTATTGTTTAAGAAATCGCAAAATTTCCTATATCACTCAATTCGGAGAGTATTTAATCACATACAAAACTAAAAACTCAGCCTAGTATTAGTTTATCATATATAATTGTTTGACCATTGCTAAATGGCGCTATATAATTTTATATAATTTAAGGATAGCCTTTTAGAGAACCTTAACTTAACATTAGGTAAAAAGGAATACTGAAGCTCTTATTTTTTCATACGTATTATTGCAAAGGTATTTCTAAAGTGAATTATTATATCCAAAATGTAGTTATTATATTTTGGCATTTGAAATTTAAAAATGGCATAATAAAAAAACATTTCAAATAAAATTTTGATTCTGGTCGCCATATAAATGTATTTCATATTGGATGCAAATTACACCAACAAATAGATCTCCAACTATGAGTTCATCACTGACAGGTACCAAGCTAAAAGTTTCTCCGCCATTGTGAAAATTGTTGGCTTCAACATGTCAAAACATTCAAACCCACGCTATACAAAAGATACGAATGGTGTGTATTAGATATAAAAGATACATGGAGGACACTTTTTGTTATTTACAAATAAAGTATATTCGGACAATTTCCAAAATTACTTTAACATCCAACACAACACAAAATTCATCACAAAAGGGGACTTAGTAATTAATTATACCACGTTTAGACATACAGTAAAAGTCACCAAATGAAATAATGCAGTTATCACTTTAGGTTATCGAAAATCCATTTACACAGTGACAACATACAGGGTGTGCATAAAGTAACGCAAGTAAAGAGATAAATCTGACTTGAACTGGTTTAAACGAGTGTCAGCTTGTTTTTTAAGTCGTGAAAACTTTTTTAGCAACTCTTATAAATCTTACTACCGAATATACAATTGTTATAATGTACGTGTAATAAATATTACTTGTCCATGGTCACTCGCGTTAATATAATTCAAATCAGATTTGTCTCTTCACACGCGTTACTTTATACACACCCTGAACCTACAGTATACATAATTAATACCATAAGACACATAATTCATTACTGCTTTATTCATGTTTTTATTCATTTTTATTCGTGTTCATCAATTTTCTATGAAAGATTCCCAAAAAAGGTTTCCCCAAACATTTCTTTTATCAACAAACCAGAAATTTTTAAATAATTTCTCGTACTCTTCGAAGTGAAACTAAGTTTAAGGATTTACACCTTTATTTCGCAGTTACTGTAATATTTAGTGAGCTCTCACATGGCATCAGTGATTGCTTTGAGCCTGTTGGGTATGAACATAAAAATGTTTTGGCACAACTCCAGGGCCATTGCGGTCTATCAAACTGTTTTTGTTGCAAAACAAACATCTTCATGGAATCCTGGATTCTTTTTTTGACTTTCACTTTCAAATTCACCGATTCTCAATCTGATTCGGATCAGGAGAAAAGGGGATGTCCTAAGAAAACCTGCATTTGAGGATGAATAAAATAATAAGATGGCGAGTACTTTTAACTACTGTCAACTACTTGTCATAACAGCATAACAAACAGGTTTGGAAGACCAAGCTCACGTCATCAATGGTTCAACAGTACACTAAAAAAGTATATAGTAGTTTAGCGTTGACAATTCAGAACACGAGCAAAGGAACTCTAAAATTCGTATGTTTTGTGTCGCAGTGGTGTAATGTGACGTATTCCATTAGTACCAAAAATAATGACAGCGTTGATCATGAGCGAGAGAGAGAGAGAGTTACAAGGAGTTACAAGGAGTTACAAGGAAAAGTAGTACCTAAAAAGGCCTTGCGGCCCATACCAAGGAAGTACCAATGGCAACGGGTGCCAGGGAAAAATTCTACCACCCTCAAATAGTTTGCAAGATTCGGTCTAACCTTTTCTTGAACAGATCCACAGAAGAACTGTTCACAACTTCTGAAGGTAGCCTGTTCCACGTTTCACAAATCTTATACGTAAAGTAAATCCCACACACACTAGTCCTAAACCGTTTCAAATCTAACTTCCAACCATTGTTGCGAGTTGGGTTATCATTTAAACGAATCTTTTCCGTTTGACTGCCGCCATTGAAACATAAGAGGTGAGTGCCCCCAGCCTTCTTTACTTAGCCTTATAAGGCTAACTAACGAAAATATCACGCCCTAACCTAACCAATCGTTAGGTCAACTGTACGACCTTGACGATTGGTTAGGTTAGGTCGTGATATTTTTGTTAGTTAGCCTTATAAAGCTAACTAAAGAAGGTTGGAGGCCCTGATCTTCAGGTGATCCCCTTATTTTTCTGAGTACACGATTAAAACTTAAAAATTAAGCATGGATCTTGAAAGTAATTAAAATTGTTTATAAGAAACAAAATTTGAAGGGGAAATTAAGAAAAGCTTTTTTTATAAAGTAACTTATTTTGTATCATCAAGACATTTCAGTTAAAATACAAAATACAAAAAGTTTAATTATGTTTCAATGGCGGCAGTCAAACGGAAAAGATCCATTTAAACTACTGTAAACATGCTTCTAAAATCGACATTGTTCAACCCACGTAAGAACTTGAAAACCTTGATGAGTTGACCGCGCAGCTTCCGAGTTTCCAGCGGAAACAAGTTCAGGGCGCGTAACCGTCGATTGTAGCCCATATGCCTAACGGAAGGGATTAACTTTGTGGCCCTCGCCTGCACTCGCTCCAGCCTCTCAATATCTTTCCTGAGGGTGGGCGGCCAGAACTGCACAGCATACTCCAGGTGCGGCCGAACCAAGGAATTGTAGAGAGAGAGCACAATCTCCTTGTTCCGAAACTGAAATTGCCTCCTGATATAACCCAATAGTTTCTGGGCTTTCTTTTCCACCTCTACGCACTGTTTCGTAAACTTAAAGTCGCTGCTAATTAGCACACCCAAGTCCTTTTCTAAATCAGTCACCTCGATATGACTCCCCAACATCGAGTAGTCCGACTTGGGATTGGCGTAGCCAATGTGCATCACTTTGCATTTACCCAAGTTAAACGGCATTTGCCATTTTTCGGACCACTCTCCTATCCTACCTAGGCCCGCACGCAGTTCCTCGATCGCTTCGGGCGTCCCAACATTGGCCCCAAGCTTGGTGTCATCAGCGAATTTGGCGATCCGACTGACGATGCCACCGTCGATATCATTTATGTAAATGATAAACAACAGTGGCCCCAAAACGGAACCCTGAGGAACCCCACTAGTGACCGAGGCCCAACCCGAACTAGCCCCTTTAATTACAACCCTCTGCCGCCTATTCCTCAGCCAATTTTCAATCCACCTACCTATTTCCCCACCGATACCCAGCGCGCGCACTTTCGCCATTAGCCGGTGGTGAGGTACCTTATCAAAGGCTCTCTGAAAGTCGAGATAAAGTATATCAATCACCCTACTCTTATCATACTCACTCAACAAGACGTGGAAAATCTCGAGCAAGTTGGTGAGACACGACCTATGCCGTCTAAACCCATGTTGGGAGTCCCCAAGCAGCTTGTAGGAATCCAAATGGTCAACGATCCTATCCGCTAATTTATCTACAACTGAAGTGAGACTAATGGGACGATAGTTCCCTGGACTTTCGTGATCCCCTTTCTTAAAGATAGGGGTCACGTTGGCTTCCCTCCAGTCACCAGGCACCTGGCCCGTCTCCAACGATTTGTTGAAGACTGTAGCCAGGTGGGGAGCCACCTGGTCGCGCACTTCTCGCAACACTCTGGGGAGAAACTGGTCTGGCCCAGGAGCCTTAAACGCGCTCAGTTTGTCTATTCTATCCGCAACGACTGTCGCGGTACATCGAACACTATCCAGGCCCGCACCTTCGTGCCTCACGCCTGGCTCGGGGATGACGCGGGTATCCTCCCTGGTGAACACTCCCGCAAAGTACTCATTAAGCACATTGGCGATGTCCGCGTCGGAGGTCCGCAGAACGCAGCTTCGGTCCTTTAACGGACCTATCATGCTTCTAATGGGCTTTCTACTATTAACATAACTGAAGAACTCCTTAGGGTTCCCCTTGCAGAGGCTTGCCACCCGTAGTTCTTCGTTACGTTTCGCTAGCCTAACCTTCGCCTTGACTTCCCTACACAGGCGGACATACGCTTCAGTGTTCTCATGGGAACGATTGGCCTTCGCCCTCCTATACGCTACTTTCCTATTTCGGATAGCCGAAGCGATGTCACGATTGAACCACTTAGGCTGCGTTGAAGCAGGGGTGGCCGGTTTTGAGGGTATGGCAGCAGACTGCAGCACCATAAACTCGTCCCGGAATGCACTCCACACTCCCTCAACATCGCCACCGACCTCTAACTCCATCTCTCCTACGCTATCCCTGAGGCTAACAAAGTTCGCCCGCCGGAGATCGAGCTTACTGCCTCTCGAGTTACTACGCTTCACCCGAGGGACGCGCACACGGAACCTAATAAGACCGTGATCAATCCCGCCCAACGATTCGTCAACGGTGAGGCCAGTGACGAGGTTGTCTTCGGTCGTGAATACTAAGTCTAGAACGCTTTCGCCTCGTGTAGGCTCGTTGACCCACTGAGTGAGGAAGTTCTCATCAGCAAAGTCAACTAGCCTCCTCCCTTCAGCATCAGCAGTTCTGTTTTCCCACTTTATGCCGCGACAGTCGAAGTCTCCTAAAACTACACACACCCTATCCCCTAGCAGGCTACTGAGTTCGGTGTACAGGGCTGTATCCTCCTCGAGGAGGAGATGCGGAGGTCTGTACACCAAGATTAACCTATAGCTCGTCCCTCCCACATTCAGATCGACGCCATGCAGCTCCCGTTCCGACCGGAACTGGCAGTCAACCGGACTCAACGTGTCTCTGACGTATATTAGTACCGCACCCCCCTCCCAACGGGTGCGGTCTTTGCGAAACATTCTATACCCGGGAATTTCGAACTCCCCAACGTAGTCCCTATGATCAGTATGAATCCAGGACTCGTTGATAGCAACGATATCCTGGTATTCTGATGCTAAGAGCGCCCGATTGGTTGGGTTAGGTCATGATATTTTCGTTAGTTAGCCTTATAAAGCTAACTAAAGAAGGCTGGGGTCCTTATTCTTCAATAGCTCCAAATGATCTACATGATTAATAAATAAATATTTACTGGTGTTTATATACTCGTATGTATACTGTAGTCTTTGAACGTGAGTGTCAGCATCTGATTGGAGTGATTTACATATTGTAGCCCGATAATACGCGTAAGAATTACCATATAATGCATTAATGACTGTAATATAGTCTTATGTATCATAAGTGTGTATTTTGTATGTAAATTGTAACTAAATTCTAAAGATAAATTTGAAAATGTTCATAAATTGCAGGCTTCGGTTCTGGGGACCGACACAATTGACAGAACGAAGGGTTCCTACGAGGCTTGACTTTAATTATTTCCTCTCCGAAGGCTGAGTAATAATCTTTAGTTATAATAGGCTAGGCTTTATATATGTTGCATTAGTGTGTTCCACATTGTACAAACTTGTATATTTTTTGTGTATATATTTTGTATTTATTTAATATAACAAGCAGAGCCTTCAGCTCCCTGCCTTACGGGTGGGGCTTGTGCTTCGCAAACTCGCCTACGGCGAGGGCACGTTAGGGTTACCCCTTTGGGGGGAGGTCATTCTCCCTCTCCCCCCAAAACCCCCTAACCGCCCTTTATGCAACTTCGGGGTAACCCCCACCCCCATGTTGCGTAACACCTCTTCCCTATTGCCCCCTCCCCCTCCCCATTATCAGCCCCTACCCATTACCCCACCCCTTCCCATTACCCCTACCCCCATTTTCTGTGAAAAATAGTTAGAAGTTTGTGTAACAGTGTTTTCATAATAAATGCAAAAAACTCTGGACATGACACCCCCATTAAGAAGGCTATATTTTCTTCAATGTTTCTCCGCGCTCTTAGGATCGCCAGTCCGGAATACATCGATGCCGAATTGGAAAAAATCAACGGTATTGGAAGTGATCTGTGCTACCCACCTGCGTTTATGGAATCTTGTCTCAACAAGGGAAAACGAACCTTCTTTCGTGTGAATAATAACACTCGCACTTTGTCAAAGAATATTTTAGTACTTCCATTTCTCCCAGGCTTTTTAGGCATTGCTAATGTACTTAAACTTTTGAATATTAATGTAGTATTTTCATATAACAATATTGTGAAAAATATCATAGTTAAAAATAGCCCTACCAATAACTCAGGCATTATCTATAAAATTGCTCGTAAACAATGTGATTCCTTTTACATTGGTGAGACGGGAAAGGATTTGCACACGCGTGTAAAACAGCATCAATATTCCGTTAGAATGGGACAGTCGTCCAGTGCCCTTTTTGTCCATTTGTCAGAGTTATCCCACTCTATTGATTGGAATAATGCTTCAGTTTTGTTTCACTCTAGCAACATTGTTAATAGAAATATTCTTGAGTCTGCTATTATTCAACTTACAAATAATTTTAACATGAGCCAGGGTCTTTTTCCACTTGATCCTGTTGTTTCGAATTCGTTCAGAACGGATTTAGACAAGAAGGGCAGAGTGCTAAAATTGGTAGTTTCTCCTTACAAATTTGTATGTTCCTCCCACAATTTTTATTGCTATATTCATTATATATATATATATATATATATATATATATATATATGTGATGAATAAAACCACGAAGGAAAGGAAACACAAAAAGGTGCTCAAGCGCTTTCGTCTAATGACATCCTCAGGAACACTGAAGTACATAAAAGGTTACGGCCTATATATAGGTTACAGAAAGAAAAAAAAAAATAAATAACATACATACACACAAACATACATATATATATATATACATACATATCTACACACACACATATATATATATATATATATATATATATATATATATATATGCAATAAACGGAGAAGTAAAAATAAAAATTAAAAATTAAAAATTAAAGATTAGAGGATTAACCAAGAGGCATACAGATTTGTAAGGAAAAATATCGATTTTTAGCACAAGATCAAATGAATTAAAAATACAAATTTATACTGGAAATCTACCCGGGTTTTAACACTTTGCCTTTTAGAGTCAAGATTCGATATATATAAAAATAAAATGAAGATTAAAAGTTAATAAAGTAGCGTACAAGTTTACCAAAGATTTAGCGTCCTACCCTTTTTATCTAAATTTGTTTTGAAGGAATTCAAAACAACAGGATCGAGTTGAAAAAGACCTTTGCTTATGTTGAAGTTATTTGAAAGTTGGATAATGGCAGACTCAAGAATATTTCTATTGACAATGTTGCTAGAATGAAATAAAACTGAAGCATTATTCCAATCAATACAGTGGGATAACTCTGACAAATGGACAAAAAGAGCACTGGACAACTGTCCTGTTCTAACGGAATATTGATGCTGTTTTATACGTGTGTGCAAATCCTTTCCCGTCTGACCTATGTAAAAGGAATCACATTGTTTACACCCAATTTTATATATAATGCCTGAATTATTGGTAGGGCTATTTTTTACTATGATATTTTTCACAATATTGTTATATGAAAATACTACATTAATATCCAAAAGTTTAAGTACATTAGCAATGCCTAAAAAGCCCGGGAAAAATAGAAGTACTAAAATATTTTTTGACAAAGTACGAATGTTATTATTGACACGATAGAAAGTTCGTTTTGCCTTGTTGAGACAAGATTCCATAAACGCAGATGGGTAACACAGATCACTTCCAATACCGTTGATTTTTTCCAATTCGGCATCGATGTATTCCGGACTGGCAATCCTAAGGGCGCGGAGAAACATTGATGAAAAAATGGCCTTCTTAGTGGGGGTGTCATGTCCCGAGTAAAAGTGTACGTAGGACAAATTGTTTGTTGTTTTCAGATAGATACTAAACTTAAAACCTGGGCTTTCCCTATGTACCCGCACATCCAAAAATGGGATTGAATTGTCTTGTTCCACTTCTAAAGTAAACTTAATGGAGGGGACTTGATCATTTAACTGAAGGAGGAAGTTATCCAGGTCACGATTCATGGGCCAGATACACAAAATATCGTCGACGTACCGCAACCAAGGGATGCCAACCCCCAGGATTCTCGGAATGTAAGTAATTTCGAAAAACTCCATATAAATATTGGAGAGGAGGGGCGATAAGGGGTTGCCCATGGCCATCCCAAACACTTGTTGATAATACTCGTTATTGAAAGTGAATTTACAGTCTTTGATGCAAAGCTTAATAAGTTCCAAAACAATGTGTGAAGGTAGTGGCAGGTCATACTTATGTAATTCTTGGGAGAGAAAGTCAAGCATATCATCAATCGGCACTTTTGTAAACAATGAACAAACGTCAAAACTGATCAATCTATCGTTAGTTTCAGTACGTGCATTATTCAATTTTTCAGTAAGATCCATGGAATTTTTTACATGTGAATCAGAGATAGTTCTGAGAATGGGGAACAAGACTTTGACAAACCATTTGGAGAGTTTATAAGTAATAGAGCCCCACCGAGCTAATAATAGGGCGCATAGGGTTGCCAGATATTTTTCCTTACAAATCTGTATGCCTCTTGGTTAATCCTCTAATCTTTAATTTTTAATTTTTAATTTTTATTTTTACTTCTCCGTTTATTGCATATATATAATATATATGATGAATAAAACCACGAAGGAAAAAGAAACACAAAGGGGTGCTCAAGCGCTTTCGTCTAATGACATCCTCAGGAACACTGGAGTGAAAGGACAGATCAAGGCAATATATAGGTTACAAAAATAAACATACATACATACACATTCACATATATATACATATATATTATATATATATATATATATATATAAATATATACATATATATAGTAAGCATAGAAAAAAAATTGGGAGGAGCCAACATTTATATGGTCACAGAAGAATAAAGAAATAAAAATAAATATAAATATAAATTGAGAAAAAATTAATTACAAAATATTGCCTTAGTGATATATATGTCACAGCCTAAATAATCATAAAGAAATAAACAGGCAAATAAAAAAACCCATAAATACATATACATACATATATATATATATATACATATATATACACATACATATATATATATATATATATATATATATAAAGACACTTTTAGCACTTTGGCCGACCTTCCATATAAATTCAAATGGCTTTTTTATGGAACAGGTCACAAAAGAATAAAGAAATAAAAATAAATATAAATATTGTAAGTGGAGTCTACCAATTCAAGCTCAAGAGGGAGGATTTACAATCGATTTAATAGATGCTGCCAAATTGATATATATGTCACATTATTAAAAAAATAAAAATTGAAAGATAAATTTTGAGAGAGGCACACCAATTTATAAGGGAAAAATTACCACATATGCATATTATAGTCACAAACGAATACAAAAGTACAAATAAATATAAATTGGAAAACAAAATGATCCCTAGATGATATATAAAGAACAATAAAATATATATACAACATATTTACGGTATATATACGAAATATAAACGCAATATATACAGAAAATATATATATATATATATATATATATGCATAAGGGAAAAAAAAATTACCAAATTTGTTTTTATAATTATTGTCTGAGAAAACGGTAGGTCGCAAAAGAATAAAGAAATAAAAATAAATATAACTTGAAAAAATTACAAATAATACACGTACACATATATACCCGCATACCCAAATATATATATACATATACACACATATATACAAACACACACACACACACACACATATATATATATATATATATACAAGCTTGACCTTCACGAAATGAGAAATCATCCCGCAGAACCTTTGTGAGGTTGTAAGGTAAGGTAAGGTACATACACATATACATATATATATATATATATTTAACTGCATACATACATACATACATACATATACACACATACATACATACATATACACACATATACATACAAACACATTTAACTGCAATGACCACACACATACGCACATACACATACATACATACACATACACTCATACAGCAAAAAATTGAAAAATAAAATTGTAAGGGAAACAACAGACAAAAACAAATTTTTTACCAAAGATTTAACAACCTGCCCTTTTTGTTTAAATCCAATATTCCGTTAGAACGGGACAGTTGTCCAGTGCCCTTTTTGTCCATTTGTCAGAGTTATCCCATTGTATTGATTGGAATAATGTTTCAGTTTTGTTTCACTCTAGCAACATTGTTAATAGAAATATTCTTGAGTTGGCTATAATTCAACTTACAAATAACCTTAACATGAGTAAAGGTCTGTTTCAACTTGATCCCGTTGCTCTGAATTCCTTCAGAATGGATTTAAACAAAAAGGGCAGGTTGTTAAATCTTTGGTAAAAAATTTGTTTTTGTCTGTTGTTTCCCTTACAATTTTATTTTCAATTTTTTGCTGTATGAGTGTATGTGTATGTATGTATGTGTATGTGCGTATGTGTGTGGTCATTGCAGTTAAATGTGTTTGTATGTATATGTGTGTATGTATGTATGTATGTGTGTATATGTATGTATGTATGTATGTATGCAGTTAAATATATATATATATATATGTATATGTGTATGTACCTTACCTTACCTTACAACCTCACAAAGGTTCTGCGGGATGATTTCTCATTTCGTGAAGGTCAAGCTTGTATATATATATATATATATATGTGTGTGTGTGTGTGTGTGTGTTTGTATATATGTGTATATGTATATATATATTTGGGTATGCGGGTATATATGTGTACGTGTATTATTTGTAATTTTTTCAAGTTATATTATTTTTATTTCTTTATTCTTTTGCGACCTACCGTTTTCTCAGACAATAATTATAAAAACAAATTTGGTAATTTTTTTTTCCCTTATGCATATATATATATATATATATATATATTTTCTGTATATATTGCGTTTATATTTCGTATATATACCGTAAATATGTTGTATATATATATTTTATTGTTCTTTATATATCATCTAGGGATCATTTTGTTTTCCAATTTATATTTATTTGTACTTTGTATTCGTTTGTGACTATAATATGCATATGTGGTAATTTTTCCCTTATAAATTGGTGTGCCTCTCTCAAAATTTATCTTTCAATTTTTATTTTTTAATAATGTGACATATATATCAATTTGGCAGCATCTATTAAATCGATTGTAAATCCTCCCTCTTGAGCTTGAATTGGTAGACTCCACTTACAATATTTATATTTATTTTTATTTCTTTATTCTTTTGTGACCTGTTCCATAAAAAAGCCATTTGAATTTATATGGAAGGTCGGCCAAAGTGCTAAAAGTGTCTTTATATATATATATAATATATATATATGTATGTGTATATATATGTATATATATATATATATATGTATGTATATGTATTTATGGGTTTTTTTATTGCCTGTTTATTTCTTTATGATTATTTAGGCTGTGACATATATATCACTAAGGCAATATTTTGTAATTAATTTTTCTCAATTTATATTTATATTTATTTTTATTTCTTTATTCTTCTGTGACCATATAAATGTTGGCTCCTCCCACAATTTTTTTTCTATGCTTACTATATATATGTATATATTTATATATATATATATATGTATATATATATATATGTATATATATGTGAATGTGTATGTATGTATGTTTATTTTTGTAACCTATATATTGCCTTGATCTGTCCTTTCACTCCAGTGTTCCTGAGGATGTCATTAGACGAAAGCGCTTGAGCACCCCTTTGTGTTTCTTTTCCTTCGTGGTTTTATTCATCATAAATACTTTTCACGTGTCACTTTCGTGAAATAATTTTTCATATATATATATATATATATATATAATATATATATATATATATATATGTATGTGTGTAGATATGTATGTATATATATATATATATATATATGTATGTTTGTGTGTATGTATGTTATTTATTTTTTTTCTTTCTGTAACCTATATATAGGCCGTAAGCTTTTATGTACTTCAGTGTTCCTGAGGATGTCATTAGACGAAAGCGCTTGAGCACCTTTTTGTGTTTCCTTTCCTTCGTGGTTTTATTCATCATAAATATTTTTCACGTGTTACTTTCGTGAAATAATTTTCATATATATGTATATATTTTGGTGACCTATATATAGTCTCGAACTCTTTATTTACTTCAGTGTTCCTGAGGATGTCATTAGACGAAAGCGCTTGAGCACCATTCTGTGTTTCCTTTCCTTCGTGGTTTTTTCATCATATATATATATATATATATATATATATCGCCTCGGTGGTGTAGTGGTTAGCGTCGCTGATTATAAATCCATCGGCCCTGGGTTCGAGACGCGGTGACGGCATCCGGCGCGCAGCAAAACCCAGCTGTTCATCCTTCCATACAATAAAAATTGGTTGGTAGATAAATGGGTACCCTGGGCAGCCTAGGGACTGCTGGTGGGGCGTGGTTCGGATTCCACTTTAAGCTGTAGGTCTAAGGTGGAGTGACGAACTTTGACCTTCGTCAGAATGACCAATTCGGGCGGAAAAAAAGCCAAGGTTGTATGTACACTTATGAAGGGATCTCAGACTCTTCTAGAAATTATCACAATGCAAGTTAAACATGTGAGTGATAAAAAAATCAAAGCATACTTCAGTACTCGTAAATGAAAACAACTTTGAACAATAAACTAATAACCTAAATCTTAAAAAGTCTGACCGTAAAGTAAGCTGTAAGAAAAAGAACAGATCTTTTCCTTTATAGCTCCACCATTGTTTTACTGTGTTCTTTTATAGCACCCCCATTGTTTTACCGTGGTAATAACTAAAAAAACGAAATTTTGGATGTTATAAATTTAACGATCCAAAAGAATTCACCAAAGTAACTTCACCTTCCGTGAAAATATTTCTTTGAACTTATGGCACAGCAGTTGGTTTACAACCTCTGTAAAATCTGCAGTGCCTTCTGAAATTTAATTCAATTTTACTGTTTATTTGGAAAGCGTATTTGTGTCCTCTTTCAAGCATTGTATATGAATTATTTTAATATGTATAACTAATGATGAACTGTTCTTTGAAGATCTGTAAAGATTCTCTTTGATACGAAAGTCTTTTGTTCGGCTGTTTTTGATTACATTGTTAATTTTAAATGAGGAGCAATCAATAGAGCGACTGTGATGTATTATAATGGGTTCCTATTGGTGATTTTATGGGTTCTTTCGGAAGGCAAAAAGTATGGCTGGAAATGCTTTGAGGTTTCTCGGTTCCTCTCTCTCTCTCTCTCTCTCTCTCCTCTCTCTCTCTCTCTCTCTCTCTCTCTCTCTCTCTCTCTCTTTTTATTCTCAACATGGATTTAGGCGACATAGATCCTGTCTGACAAACCTGTTAGAGTTTTTCCATAATATGCATACACTGTACGATGCAAGTAGGGCAATAGATATAGTGTATCTCGACTTTCAAAAAGCCTTTGACAAAGTCCCTCAAGCGAGATTGATGGCTAAAGTCAAAGGACTAGGAATCACCGGGCTCGTTTCCAACTGGATTGAGTATTGGTTAAAAGATAGAAGGCAGAGAGTGGTAATAAATGGAGTGGCTTCGGAGTGGGCGCCCGTCACCAGTGGTGTCCCACTTGGTTCCATTCTGTGTCCTTTACTTTTTATCATCTATATTAACGATATAGACGTCGGGCTTCTAAGTACAATCTCCAAATTTGCAGACGATACGAAATTAGGAAATAGTGTAGATACTGAGGAGGGCGTAAGAACGCTTCAGAACGATCTTGACAGGTTGGGCGAATGGTCTGCTACTTGGCAGATGCCATTCAACTTGGACAAATGTAAGGTAATGCACATAGGTTATAAAAACCCGAAGACCGATTACTCTCTCTTGGGAAGGAACTTGACTGAGACCGATCTAGAGAAAGACTTAGGAGTCTATATCAGCAACGATCTGAAACCGTCGAAGCACTGTGCAGAAGTCGAAAAGAGGGCCTTAAAAATATTAGGTTATATTAAAAGACAGTTCCATTTTCGGAACAAGGAGACTGTAATGTCTTTTTATAATTCACTAGTCAGACCTTAACTGGAATACTGCACGCACTTTTGGTCTCCATCCTTCAGGAAGGACATAGAAAGGTTAGAAAGAGTACAAGCAAGGGCTACAAAATTGATCCCTTCAATGAGAATGCAAAGCTACCAACGGAGATTGGAGCGCCTAAATCTGTTTACCTTAGAGACGAGGAGGTTGCGGGGTCAGCTTATTCAAGTCTTCAAGATGCTCAATGGAATAGACAGGGTAGATTACAGGAACTTATTCTCACTTAATGCCAATCCGACAAGAAATAATGGGTTTAAACTGGAACTAAAGACATTTAGGACCTCCGTCTGCGGGAATTTCTTTTCCTATAAAATAGTTAATATCTGGAACCAACTTCCCTCAGAGGTTGTTTCCAGTCACAGTGTAAATGTGTTTAAAAATAGGCTAGACAAAGTACTGAATACTCTCATAGTTTAAGACTAAAACATAACATAACTCTGCAGGAGTTCGCTTGCATGGTGTCTCTGTGAGCATGCTAAATATAGAGCTATTTATATATTCTCCACTTTCCTGTAAAATTTCCTTGGCTACTTTTCCAGGGTCAAGGTATTTTCTTCAACCTTTTTCCGCTGCCTCTGGCAGGGAGGGAGCAGAGGGTGGGGAGAGAGCCTTCTACGTTTCTATCCAGTTTGCTACTACTGCTAGGATAGTTGAAAGAAAAATAAACTTGTTTAACAACAGGAATCTCCCAGAGTGGACCGGGAGGTCTTTGAGGCTTCCTCTTTTCCTTGTAACTCCTTGTCCTTGTAACTCTCTCTCACTCTCTCTCTCTCTCTCTCTCTCTCTCTCATGATCAGCGCTGTCATCATTTTTGGTACTAATGGAATACGTCACATTACACCACTGCGACACAAAACAGATACGAATTTTAGAATTCCTTTGCTTGTGTTCTGAATGAATTGTCAACGCTAAATTACTATATACTTTTTTAGTGTACTGTTGAACCATTGATGACGTGAGCTTGGTCTTCCAAACCTGTTTGTTATGCTGGTATGACAAGTAGTTTACAGTAGTTCAAAGTACTCGCCATCTTATTATTTTATTCATCCTGAAATGCCGGTTTTCTTAGGACATCCCATTTTCAACTGATCCGAATCCGATTGAGAATCGGTGAATTTGAAAGTGAAAGTCCAAAAAAAGAATCCAGGATTCCATGAAGATGTTTGTTTTGCCACAAAAACAGTTTGGTACACCGCAATGGCCCTGGAGTTGTGCCAAAACGTTTTTATGTTCATACCCAACGGGCTCAAAGCAATCATCGATGCCATTGGCGAGCTCGCTAAATATTACAGTAACTGCAAAATAAAGGTGTAAATCCTTAAACTTAGTTTGATTCCGAACAGTACGAGAAATTATTAAAAAATTTCTGGTTTGTTCATAAAAGAAATGTTTGGGGGAAACCTTTTTTGGGAATCTTTCATAGAAAATTGATGAACACGAATAAAAATGAATAAAAACATGAATAAAGCAGTAATGAATTATGTGTCTTATGTTATTAATTATGTATACTGTAGGTTCAGGGTGTGTATAAAGTAACGCGAGTGAAGAGACAAATCTGATTTGAATTATATTAACGCGAGTGACCATGGACAAGTAATATTTATTACACGTCCATTATAACAATTGTATATTCGGTAGTAAGATTTATAAGAGGTGCTGAAAATGTTTTTACGACTTAAAAAACAAGCTGAAACTCGTTTAAACCAGTTCAAATCGGATTTATCTCTTTATTGTATGTTGTCGCTGTGTAAATGGATTTTCGATAAACTAAACCTAAAGTGATAACTGCATTATTTCATTTGGTGACTTTTACTGTATGTCTAAAAGTGATATAATTAATTACTAAGTCCCCTTCTGTGATGAATTTTGTGTTGTGTTAGATGTTAAAGTAATTTTGGAAATTGTCCGAATATACTTTATTTTTAAATAACAAAAAGTGTCCTCCATGTATCTTTTATATCTACAGTAATACACTCCATTCGTATCTTTTGTATAGCGTGGGTTTGAATGTTTCGACATTGTTGAAGCAAAAAATTTTCACAATGGCGGAGAAACCTTTAGCTTGGTACCTGTTAGTGATGAACTCATAGTTGGAGCTCTATTTCTTGGTGTAATTTGCCATCCAATATGAAATACATTTATGTGGCGACCAGAATCAAAATTTTATTTGAAATGTTTTTTTATTATGCCATTTTTAAATTTCAAATGCCAAAATATACAGTAATAACTACATTTGGGATATAATAATTCATTTTAGAAATACGTTTGCAATAATAAGTATGAAAAAAATAAGAGAGCTTCAGTATTCCTTTTTACCTAATGTTAAGTTAAGGTTCTCTAAAAGCCTATCCTTAAATTATATAAAATTATATAGCGCCATTTAGCAATGGTCGTACAATTATTTATGATAAACTAATACTAGGCTGAGTTTTTAGTTTTGTATATGATTAAATACTCTCCGAATTGAGTGATATAGGAAGTTTGTTTGTTAAACAATAATTGAAAATAACAAACAATTAAAAAGTTGAATTAAATGTACATTTAAAATTTTGTATTAGAAAGAGAGAATTAACGCAATAAGTAAAGTGCATTGCCTATACCAGTGGTTCCCAACCTAGGGGTAAATTAACTTACTGGATAATGACAACTATTTTGTCGGGTAATGACACGCGATCCAGAAGTTATAAAAAATAATATCTAATGATTGGGGTAATAGAGCTGCACTAGAATTGGGTAACCATACAAAAAAGGTTGGGAACCACTGGCCTATACAATGAAATATTTTGACACAAAATTTGGAGTTTTGCAGGGTTTTTCCATAAGTACCTTTATCCCTTAACCTTTTCCTGCTACAATAGGGTGAGGGTAAAGTGGGTAAAGGAACTTATGGGACACTGTATAACGCTACTTTTACAGCCGGTGTATGTTAAGTAGCCAAAGAAATGTATGATATACCTATAACCGAGAGGTGCTTCCCGCAAGACGAATGGAGAAAGGCTGTTTAATACTTCAACTGGCAAATCCCGAGGACATGAGACTTGATGGATTTGGCTTAATAACTGTCGCCTTTATTCTCTGCTTTCATATGACTGGGACAGAAGAACTTTTAATGGCTTTTGGTCTGAAAGCTTTTGGAACTCGTCTATGGTGGCGTGTGGGAAAATTTTACGAGTCTGACATTTGATTCAGGACCACTACGAAATTAAGGAGGCGCTTGGTATCCGAAGGAACCATTTTCGTCGCCAGTCCAAATGTAACGTTCATTAAAGAAAATATCGTTTCTCGTTGTAACCTAACATTGATACCCGGAGAACTTTTTCAGTATAGATTTCTTCTGGTAACGAGGAACTGAAGACATGTCTTCAACAAAGTGACGAATTTATGTTTGCACCAACGTCTCTAAGGAGATCTGGACTTCATTGAAAATGACCTGTATCGGCAGGAATCGCCTTCGTAAGGGTGACCTTTTATGATGCCATTCGATTCGCACTTGAGAAGTGTATTACCGTATCGAATCTACGAAGTTTCTGCAATAAAACTGTAGGACAGTGATGAAGTGTTTACGACCATATCTCTCTCTCTCTCTCTCTCTCTCTCATGATCAACGCTGTCATCATTTTTGGGGACGTTTTCCAGTTTATGTACCGTTTTCTACAATGTTGGCTTTTATGCAACTTTCTAGTGTTTCTTTGCTTCTGTTAAGCAAGCATAGAGTAAAACATAAGGTTAGGTTACGTTACGTTAGGTTAGGTTAGGTTAGGTTAGGTTATCAAGAACTTACCTCTCTTAAAAAGTTGTTATAATCAACGGCGGTTGTATGACCAATCAAAAATAATTATATGAAAAACGGTACACAAACTGGAAAAGGTCCATTTTTGGTACTAATGGAATACGTCACATTACTCACTGCGACACAAAACAGATACGAATTTTAGAGTTCCTTTGCTTGTGTTCTGAATTGTCAACGCTAAATTACTATATACTTTTTTAGTGTACTGTTGAACCATTGATGACGTGAGCTTGGTCTTCCAAACCTGTTTGTTATGCTGTTATGACAAGTAGTTGACAGTAGTTAAAAGTACTCGCTATCTTATTATTTTATTCATCCTCAAATGTCGGTTTTCTTAGGACATCCCCTTTTCTCCTGATCCGAATCAGATTGAGAATCGATGAATTTGAAAGTGAAAGTCCAAAAAAAGAATCCAGGATTCCATGAAGATGTTTGTTTTGCCACAAAAACAGTTTGGTAGACCGCAATGGCCCTGGAGTTGTGCCAAAATTTTTTATGTTCATACCCAACAGGCTCAAAGCAATCATTGATGCCATGAGAGAGCTCGCTAAATATTACAGTAACTGCAAAATAAAGGTGTAAATCCTTAAACTTAGTTTCATTTCGAACAGTACGAGAAATTATTAAAACATTTTTTGGTTTGTTGATAAAAGAAATGTTTGGGGAAACCTTTTTCGGGAATCTTTCATAGAAATTTGATGAACACGAATAAAAATGAATAAAAACATGAATAAAGCAGTAATGAATTATGTCTTATGGTATTAATTATGTATACTGTAGGTTCAGGGTGTGTATAAAGTAACGCGTGTGAAGAGACAAATCTGATTTGAATTATATTAACGCGAGTGACCATGGACAAGTAATATTTATTACACGTACATTATAACAACTGTATTTTCGGTAGTAAGATTTATAAGAGGTGCTGAAAATATTTTTACGACTTAAAAAAACGAGCTGAAACTCTTTTAAACCAGTTCAAATCGAACTTATCTCTTTACTTGCGTTACTTTATACACACCCTGTATGTTGTCGCTGTGTAAATGGATTTTCGATAAACTAAAGTGATAACTGCATTATTTCATTTGAAGGCTTTTAATGTATGTCTAAACGTGGTATAATTAATTACTAAGTCCCCTTCTGTGATGAATTTTGTGTTGCGTTGGATGTTAAAGTAATTTTGGAAATTGTCTGAATATACTTTATTTGTAAATAACAAAAAGTGTCCTCCATGTATCTTTTATATCTAATACACACCATTCGTATCTTTTGTATAGCGTGGGTTTGAATGTTTTGACATTGTTGAAGCCAACAATTTTCACAATGGCGGAGAAACTTTTAGCTTGGTACTTGTCAGTGATGAACTCATAGTTGAAGATCTATTTGTTGGTGTAATTTGCCATCCAATATGAAATACATTTTTGTGGCGACCAGAATCAAAATTTTATTTGAAATGTTTTTTTATTATGCCATTTTTAAATTTCAAATGCCAAAATATACAGTAATAACTACATTTGGGATATAATAATTCATTTTAGAAATACGTTTGCAATAATAAGTATGAAAAAAATAAGAGAGCTTCAGTATTCCTTTTTACCTAATGTTAAGTTAAGGTTCTCTAAAAGCCTATCCTTAAATTATATAAAATTATATAGCGCCATTTAGCAATGGTCGTACAATTATTTATGATAAACTAATACTAGGCTGAGTTTTTAGTTTTGTATATGATTAAATACTCTCCGAATTGAGTGATATAGGAAGTTTTGTTTCTTAAACAATAATTGAAAATAACAAACAATTAAAAAGTTGAATTAAATGTACATTTAAAATTTTGTATTAGAGAGAGAGAATTAACGCAATAAGTAAAGTGCATTGCCTATACCAGTGGTTCCCAACCTAGGGGTAAATTAACTTACTGGGATAATGACAACTATTTTGTCGGGTAATGACACGCGATCCAGAAGTTATAAAAAATAATATCTAATGATTCGGGTAATAGAGCTGGATTAGAATTGGGTAACCATACAAAAAAGGTTGGGAACCACTGGCCTATACAATGAAATATTTTGACAAAATTTGGAGTTCTGCAGGGTTTTCCATAAGTACCTTTATACCTTAACCTTTTCCTGCTAGAATAGGGTGAGGGGTAAAGTGGGTAAAGGAACTTATGGGACACTGTATAACGCTACTTTTACAGCCGGTGTAGGTTAAGTAGGCAAAGAAATGTATCTAATATACTATTTCAGAAATGAAGCCTATAATATATATATATATATATATATATATATAGGTAGATAGATATATATATGTAACAGTTTTTGTGCGCACACCTACAGGTCGCTACAATTGGTGTAGAACAATGCGGTTTTCACCATTCGATGCGTCTTTTTATTGTGCAGTGCCCATGCTAAAAAAAAATTCCCTAACCTAATTCCTTCCCCCCTTTTAGGGGTACTGTTCTTCCCATGCCTGTACTCGCATTTTTTTAATTTTTCATTTTTAATCATAATTTTGGCACAAAATAAGTCAATATTTACTAAACATTTAATATCATTCGATTCACAAAAGATTTATTTATCGATTCAATTTAAAAAAGTATATATTTTTAAAATTCATAATGAACTTTTTGCAAAAAACAAAAAACAAACATGCATTTTTAAAATTCAATGATTTTTATACAAAATATTTTGATATTTGTTATAATTTTAACATTTTTCGATTCACAAAAGATTTCTTTATCGATTCAATAAAAAAAATTACATAATTAAAACGGGCAATTTAAATAAACACGAGTTTAAAGTTAAACGAGCCACACTCGAAATTATTTACCGTGACTTTTGTGCGTTTTATTACTGTGGCTTTTGTACAAATAATTTTACGTATACACAAACAATTTGATAGGATATTGATTTATCATTCTATTTTTTAGTTGTCATAGAAATACGTTAATTAAGTTATCTGATTAGATGCGCTGGTGCTCTTCCAATACGTGCTCTACCGTAAAATTTACATTCCAATATGTGCTAACTAACGAAAATATCACGACCTAACCTAACCAATCGTTAGGTCAATTGTACGCCCTTGACGATTGGTTAGGTTAGGTCGTGATATTTTCGTTAGTTAACACATATTGGAATGTAAATTTTACGGTAGAGCACGTATTGGAAGAGCACCGATGCGCTTTTATAGTTGAAGATCATTTTTAGAAAATTATTTATTTTCCCGACTTTGAAATATTACAAAATTTCTATTAGGTATTCTAATATCATTATGCCTGTCGCTGTAAGTAAGAAAATAGGAATTATTTTCCATTTTATGAAAATTTCGGACCCACTAGGCCTACAAAACCAATTTTCCCCTTTTGTTTATAAAAAATTGTTGATTTTCGGAAGTCTTTCGGTTATAAATTTGCACCAGTCTATTGTTTATCTATAATAATAATAATAATAATAAAAAGACGTGTGTGTGTGTGTGTGTGTGTGTGTTCCAGCCATCAGCCATAACTCCAAAATGGAGCAGTTACAAACATGAAACTTCAAACACATATTGATTAGGTCCCGAGGTTGTGCAAGTGGGTGTTAATAAATTAAATAATTAACTTTAAAACATTAAATGACGTCATCAAGATCATTACGAAACCTATGGTAAAATTATTGAATACCCGGTTAGGTTCATTGAATGCCAGGTTAGGTCATCTGTACGCCCTGGACGATTGGTTAGGTTAAGTCGTGATATTTTCGTTGGCTTTAACGAAAATATCATGACTTAACCTAACCAATCGTCAAGGGTGTACAATTAACCTAACCTGGCATTCAATTAACGTACCCGGGCATTCAATTAGTCTAATCGGGCATTCAGTTGACCTAACCGGCCATTTAATTAACCTAATCGGGCATTCAGTTGACCTAACTGGGCATTCAATTAACCTAACCGGGCATTCAGTTTACCTAAGCAGGCATATATTATAACAAATATCAAAATATTTTGTATAAAAATCATTGAATTTTAAAAATGCATGTTTGTTTTTTTACTTTTTGCAAAAAGTTCTTTATGAATTTTAAATATATATACTTTTTTAAATTGAATCGATAAATAAATCTTTTGTGAATCGAATGATATTAAATGTTCAGTAAATATTGACTTACTTTGTGCCCAAATTATGATTAAAAATGAAAAATAAAAAAAATACGGGTACAGACATGGGAAGAACTGTACCCCTAAAAGGGGTGAAGGAATTATGTTAGGGAATTTTTTTTAGCATGGACACTGCACAATAAAAAGACGCATCGAATTTTGAAAACCGCATTGTTCTACACCAATTGTAGCGACCTATAGGTGTGCGCAAAAAACTGTTACATATATATATATATGTATGTATATAAGCACACCGGACAAAAAATTAGTCACCCCTAATAGCACCGATAGTAGGAAGTTCAAGGTCACACAGAGGGCGCTGATGTAGCATTGGTAAGTGACAAGTAGAGGTGACGTAGCACATAGGATCAGATCTGTTTCGTGAGGTGGTGAAGAACAAAGTGTGTGTTGGATAAAGTCTGCAAAATGGGTCGTGAGGCAGACGTTACTCAGTGGCAAAAAGGAGCCATCGTGTTTGGCAGAGCCCACGGACACAAAATGTCTGAAGTAGCCCAATTTGTTGGTGTGTCAACGCGTACTGTCCAGCGAGTTTACAAAGAGTGGTGTAGTTCGCAATCAACTGACAATCGACGGCGTAACTGTGGCCGGAAAACAATTCTCGACAATAGGGGCCGCCGCCATGTTTCTCGTCTAGTAACTGCAAATCGTTTTCAAACCAGAGAACAATTGCTCCAAGAAACCAATGAGGTTCTCCAGCGACCAATTTCCGAACGGACATTGCGACGAGAACCGCATGCGATGGACATCTGGAGCAGGGTACCACGGAAGAGGCCGCTGTTAACAGCAAGTCACAAATTGGCACGTTATAAATGGGCTCAGAGGCACAAAAACTGGACTGCGGCAGATTGGAAACGTGTAATTTGGTCCGATGAGTCCCGTTTTTGTTTGTTCTCCAATGATGGGAGGCGACGAGTACATCGCAGGTCCAATGAAGCCTTTAATCCTGAATGCGTCGAAGGTGTTGTTCAGGCTGGAAACAGAAAGTGAAGCGCAGGAATAGACACCCATGGACTCTGGCGGGACCGGCTGATGAACGAGTGGCAGCAAATCGATGTTCAGTACATGCACAACCTCGTAGAGTCTCTGCCTCGCCGGATTCGTGTGGTTATCAAGGCCAGAGGCGCCGTCACACGTTATTAGGTACATTCTGAGAGGGGTGACTAATTTTTTGTCCGGTGTGCTTATATATATATATATATATATATATATATATAAGGCTTCATTTCTGAAATAGTTTATTAGATATATGTAAAATTATTTGTACAAAAGCCACAGTAATAAAACGCACAAAAGTCACGGTAAATAATTTCGAGTGTGGCTCGTTTAACTTTAAACTCGTGTTTATTTAAATTGCCCGTTTTAATTATGTAATTTTTTGTATTGAATCGATAAAGAAATCTTTTGTGATTTTTTGTATTGAATCGATAAAGAAATCTTTTGTGAATCGAAAAATGTTAAAATTATAACAAATATCAAAATATTTTGTATAAAAATCATTGAATTTTAAAAATGCATGTTTGTTTTTAGTTTTTTGCAAAAAGTTCTTTATGAATTTTAAAAATATATACTTTTTTAAATTGAATCGATAAATAAATCTTTTGTGAATCGAATGATATTAAATGTTTAGTAAATATTGACTTATTTTGTGCCAAAATTATGATTAAAAATGAAAAATTAAAAAATGCATGTACAGGCATGGGAAGAACTGTACCCCTAAAATGGGGGAAGGAATTATGTTAGGGAATTTTTTTTTTTAGCATGGGCACTGCACAATAAAAAGACGCATCGAATGGTGAAAACCGCATTGTTCTACACGAACTGTAGCGACTTGTAGGTGTGCGCAAAAAAACTGTTATATATATATATATATATATATATATATATATATATATATAAGGCTTCATTTCTGAAATAGTATATTAGATTTATTATTTTTATCATACGGTAATGAAAACATTAATATTAATTTTAATTCTTATGCATTGCCTGCCATAATAGTAATATCACGAAATTTGAAAAATTATGTCGTATATTCATAATTCTATATTATATTGATAGATTAACTAAATAGCCGCATCCGCAGATATTGAAATTAAAGATCCGCATCCGCATCCGCATCCGCAGATGTTGAAAAACTGACATCCGGTCCACAACATAATTATATAGTCAGTGTAATGGTTACAGTCGCTGACTACGAATCCATCTGCCCCGGGGATCGAGACCCGGTGACGGCAGGCGGCGCGCAGCAAAACCCAGCTTTTCATCCTTCCACACAATAAAAAAATTGGTTGGTAGATAAATGTGTACCCGTGGTAGCATAGTGATTAAAACGCTGGGCTGCAGGTGGGGCGTGGTTCGGATTCCACGTTAAACTGTAGGTCTAAGGTGGAGTAACAAGCTTGACCTTCGTCAGAATAAACAATTCGGCGGAAGCAAAACTAAGATATATATATATATATATATATATATATATATGTATGTATGTATATATATATATATATATATATATATACACTGGGCTCCGTCGTGGCCGATGTCGTAACACCGCTTCCCGGAGATCAGCGAAGTTAAGCGACATTGGGTCTGGGTAGTAGTTGGATGGGAGACCGTCCTCTTCGCCCAGATCATGTAGCGACACGTGGTTCGGATCCCACGTAAAGCTGTATGTCCCCTCCGTCATATGACCTTAGATGTTGCGAAGAAGGTTAAACAACCCCAATTAAAAAAATAAATATATATATTAACTAAACGTTTAAAGCTTTGCAAAGCAGTCGGAAAGAATGTAAACTTATATTTTTAGTGTGAATAAAAATTCACTGTTTGTATCTCGGAATAAATTTTCACGGCAAATAGGAACTCATCGATGAAGCCAGAAAGCAAAGTTGCCTCATTGCTTTTTGTATGAATAAGGAAGTTCGCTTTGCAAGTGCAATATATTAAAGGTTTTTGACAGATACTGCTCTATAAATGTAGGAAATGGTGTCGCGCTACAAAATATTGGGTAAATGAGATAAAATTGATTTAGTTCTACAGTATTTTAAAACCTTTGGCTTTACAGCAATTAAGAAAAAATGGTAGAAATAAGGGAAATAGTTCGGCTGAGATGTTGATTAACTCACAGACTTTGGTCTTTCGGTCTTCGAGTGTTTTAGGCTTGGTAGAATAGATCCTGTCTTTTACGTAACTCCCCATAAAAGTCAGAAGGTCTGAGGTTAGGTGAGTATGGGAAAATGAAGGTAGATCAGTCTCCCGGAAAAATGCTTTCTCAAAAAGTTGCGAGTTTCACAAGGAGTGTGTGGAGGTCTTTTATCCTGCTGAAACCACTGTGAATCTGGGGTAATGCAGTTTTATTTACGGGACTTCGTCAGTGAAGTGGATCTGTTTCCCAAACTCAGGATCTTCGAGCTTTGCTAACATTCATGTTGAGAACTCCATTCGTTTTTGTTTTTGAACATCAGTCAGTGAAGCTCGTGAGTGAATTTTGTAAGGAAAAATTAGGGTTCAACCATTAGAAATGTATAGATAGGCATATGCATATAGGCATATGCTGAACAAAAACCACAATCGGTTACCTACGTGAAGAAGAAACTCCAATGATAAAATATACATCCATTATAAAATAATGGGCAGAAAAACTAGATACTTTTTTGGGACACCCTATATATACAGTATATATACAGGGTGGGGCACGGGAACCAAGTGTTTTTGGAAAATCAGGAAAATGATATTTATTTTTGTAAAGAAAATATATTGGTAGAACAACATTCGTAAGAACATAGCATTTCATGTCGTAATAATCATGTACCGAAAATTATATCTGGCATATGATGTCCTTGGCCGTCGACGCATTGTTGAAGGCGTTTACGAAAATTGGCCTCCACTCTTCCCAGCAGGTCTCTGTTGATTTGGATGATTTGTTGACGGATCGCTTCCTTCAATGCATCTAATGTACGGAGCTTGTCCTCGTAGACACGTGACTTGAGGTACCCCCATAGAAAGAAGTCACATGTGGACAAGTCAGGGGATCGAGGGGGCCATGCAATGTCACCAAATCTCGAAATGAGATGGTTGGGAAACAGGGGGCGAAGAACAGCCATTGACGCTCTGGCGGTGTGTGGCGTGGCCCCATCTTGCTGAAACCACAAATGTCGACGAGCAATACGCCTTCTTCGTAACTCAGGGATGAAAAAGGTGTTCACCATCTCAATGTAACGCCCAGATGTTATGGTAACGGTAACCCCATTTTGTTCGAAGAAATAGGGACCGATGACGCCAAACTTTCCCACCGCGCACCAAACTGTAACCTTAGGGCTATGCAGCGGTTTTTCATGGAGTTGTCGCGGATTTTCAGCAGCCCAATACCGACAGTTTTGATTGTTGACGGCCCCATTAAGGTGGAAATGGGCTTCATCACTCATTACCACCATCATGTTTTCATTCTGCTCATAAAGTGCAAGCATTTCCTGTGCAAAATTCAGTCGTTGGGGGCAATCGTTTACATTCAATTCCTGCACCATCGCTAACTTGTATGGGTGAAAATGTAATTCTTCATGCAAAATCCGTCTAACAGTACGATTGCTGATTCCGAGTGCAGCTGAATGTCTCCGAGCAGAGCGGCCTGGGCTTTGCAACATCGCTTGTCTGACCCTTTCAACGTTCTCTGGAGTACGCACAGTGCGTTGCGGCCCCTTCGGTTTTGTTTTCATTATTGAGCCTCCTGTTCGAAGATTGTTAACCCAACGTAAGATTGTGTCACGAGCGGGAACAGAGTCATTTCGATGAATGTTGAATCTGCGGCGAAACGCACGCTGAACTGCTGTCACTGACTCGCCACTCCTAACAAAATGATCATACGCGAACATGCGGTGTTCTAACGTCCACTGCTCCATGATGGCACCTGAAAGATAAAGGTGAGTGTTAGTTAAAGTTAAATGCTATGAACCCAGGAATGGAATGCTACCTACCGCACGCCCCTCCCATTCCTAATGGCCGATTACTAGCTATTCAAAAAACACTTGATTCCCGTGCCCCACCCTGTATATTAGGGCGGGTCGATTTTCCACATGTTTTGAAATCGCAAGGTGAATAAGTGCCCAGTAGTTAGGTTTGGTTGAGAAATGAACCCAAAAACTTTTTAGAGCAAACGGATAAGGGCCTGCTTGCGGATTTGCAATTAAAGTTTGTTATGGTTTTTGACCCAATTTTCGTCAAACGCGATAGGTAAACTCGTCATTTTTGAAGACATAATATTAACTAATTAGAGATGTAGCAACTCAATATCATTTTCCATCCCAAGAGGAGAAAATGTAAAATGATAAACTTTCGTTGAAAAAACATGCATTTTTACTAATTTATTCACATATTTTGGCTACAAAACTTGAAAAAATACTTTCAAAAGGTGATAAATCCAAAAAAAATCACGTTCTCATGTAAAAAAAAAACTATTCATATAAATCATCATAGATTGAGAATAATGTCCTTTTGACATAAATGCAGGACGCATCTTCCTGCTCAGTACTTTAGTAAGGATACATCTGTGACGAGTTTCGAACCAATACACGGTATGGGAAGCCTCTGTCACTAATTTTACACTCTCTCAACACTCTGAGAGTGAGAAGGCAAGTCTGGAATGTCTGGCTTAGTGTTAGTGTCCATGAATGACTGGATTTCTTCATCAGATAGGTGCTGTGTGGTAGGTGGTTCCATGACATCAGGGTCAGTGAGGTCGATGAGCTCACGCCAGTGATTTGCATTCCAATTCACCTGGGGAATTTTCTTCCCTGCTTCCTGGTTGCTCTCCATTCTATAAATGAAAAATGAAAATGAAAACATAAATGAAAATATAAATATAAATAAAAATATAAATATAAATGAAAAATAGTACTCAAATATTGCCGTTTGAATAATACAAACAAATTACCCACTTAGTGACAATTATAATATTTTTTCCATATTTTTTGAAGAATAACTCGGCTTTGGCAAAAAAAAAAATAATGATTACAAGAAGCACAAAATTTATCTGTGTCTGAGAGTGAGTATAGTCTGAACCCCAAGATTCCTGATTCTGTCTTCATCATCTTTCACCATGGCATAGAGGATGTTCTCTGGTTGGAGGCAGAAAACATTACCCTGGATGTTCTGCTTTACAATGCGTTTTACATCATCAAATGGAATCAGCCTCAGTCGGCTGAAAGCAGAGAAGAGGATGCGAGGAGAATCATGCAGCTTAGAGGATGCCTTTATCTCAAACCATGCAGGAGCATAAACTCGAACAATGTAATGGACCAACTTTTTCAAATTCAGGTTTGGTCTGTTATCTCTTGTGTACAAACAAAGAAGTCGTATGGCAAGAGTTAACCATCTTGCATGGTTAAGTGGACCAATCTTCCAAGCAGCCCATCTGTCATCTACTCTTCCTGATCCGATCCCTCTGCAATACTCATACAGAAGCCTTTGATCATGACTGAGGTCTTTCAGTACTTCCTCTGGAATGTACCCTTCAATGATTGGAGTTTCCACAGCTTCAAACTGTACCTGAGGTTCATCCTGGATATCTTCTGCGCACCTTTGCCCAAGGGGCCCGCTGAAACTTCTTGGGCCAGTTGTCACTCCATCCATTTTTTTGAAAAGAGCTTTTAGGGGGAGTTCATTCTGATGCAGTGCGCATCCAATAGTGTGCAGTTTCCTCCCCAGAGTTTATCCAAGTTTTACCACTAAACCACTCTTCCAGCCAGTGTTGGTTGCGGTATTATCAAGAAGAATGGCTCGGATACTTTCAAGGCTATTATATTCTTCAAGAACACTGAATGTCTCCTGAGCAAGGACCTCACCAGTGGCTCCTATAACAGGAATTGTTCTGTGGGTCAAGTAGGCGCCAGGAGATTTTCCATCTTCATAGGTGAAGGTGAGGTGATGTTCTGCGTCAACACACTTTCTGAGAACAATTTCCCCTTCAGGTGTCTCTATTTCTTTGTAAGTCATGGTATTCTCGTCAACCTTTCCATCCACACCAACACAAATGAGCTGTGTCTTTTTCTCTGATTCCACACCCTCACTAACTACCCTAATTTGGGCTTTGGCCCTGTCTAATTTGCACTTGTCAATCATGATGTGATTGGATGTCAACTTCAGGTCTCAGTAGGTGTTTGATGTCATGGAGCAAGGCATTCCCAAGAGCTGCGCCCAGATTTTATGAACATTCACCTCTGACGAGTTCCATAGCATATCTGGGAAACTTTAAAAGGCTGTAGTCTCCTGAAGGCCTCTTCCTAGGCTGCCATTCATCTTCTCCTTCCTGAAAATAAATGGAAAATATTAATGCGTTTTCTGTTTATTTATTTATTTATTTATTCATTTAATTTATTTATTTTTATTTATTTATTTATTTATTTATAATTATATATAATTAATATAAATAAAAGGAAACTAACCTCGCCACCAGATGAACTGCTTGTAAGTCCAGGAAACTCTGTAGGCTGTATGAAAGATCCTACTAGCTCAACTTCCTCCGGAGGTAGTACATGTTGCTCTCCTTGTTTGGCCTTCCTGTCTCTTTTGGCAGCAGCTGTGTCCACTGAAGACTGCTGGTATGCACCCTTCGAACCTGTTTTGGATCCCTGATCACGAAGGTATGCTCTTTCTTCAAGTGGCACCTTTGCATTTCGAGGGCAAACACAGATGATGTGTTCTTGTGTACACTTGTCCTTCTTACAGTATACTCTTGAATCACTGCAAGGCAAAATATCCAAAGAACAGGAACAGGTAGAAATATCAAAAAGTTTGTCCAAGTTAGCATCCAGATTTCGATTGATACTTGCATTAGCACGCTTGCGATTAATGTCTTTCACAAGAGTGAGTAGGTCTTTAACCTTTCTGTCAATGGATTTGCCATTAATCAAAGGCAGCCTTGGATTCACTGAAGACCAAATGGATTTTAAATCCTTGCTAACTTGCTGCACTAAGGCCCAAAAATCTGCGCCAGGGTTAGCATGATTAAGGTCATAATAGTATTGAATCACGCTGATTCCAAAACTGCATTTAGATTTTTTCTAGCACGTATAGTTTTCAAGATGAAGGCATATATATAACTACACAGCTTTAACCATTTTAAATAGGCAAAATACTAATATTTCAACATTTGATTTTGTTTATTTTATTGTGTTTTTTTAGTTTATTCATCTTATTTATTTCAATTATCTTAATTATACATCTTATGTATTTCAGGTGTGAGCTTTTACGTCTAGCAGCATTGTGATTCAGGCAACAACGCCGTGCTTTGTGTGTCAAAAGATCAGTCCAGTCCAAGAACTTGTTGTGTCAAGTTGGTGTACATTTTTTTTGAATTTATAGTTTGCTCAGGTCAGTCAACATGCCTCGACAATGTAAGAATGACCCCGACAAGTTCTGTTTCGTATGCGGCCAGTTGACAACTAAAACACAGCGACGAAGTATTACAACCGACATTAAGAAAATATACAAGCTATACTTTGGTTGCCATCTAGGTGACCAAGATAAACCATGGGCGCCACATCAAATCTGTTCTGGCTGTTCAAATGGATTACGTGATTGACTTAACAAAAAGAAAGCTTCATTGCCATTTGCCATACCCATGATATGGAGGGAGCCGAGAGATCATCATGAAGACAGTTATTTTTGTAGTGTGAACTTAATGGGGTTTTCTGCCAAGAACAAACACCAGATTGTATATCCAAACTTGGATTCAGCACGTAGACCAGTAAAACATGATGAAACATTGCCCATTCCAATTCCCCCAAGTGATAGGCTAGATTCTATCATAGATGACATGGAAAGTGATGAAGGTGCAACTGGCGTTTCCGGACCATTACAGAACCAGAGTACACTTTTGAAGGTAGACATTTAGAGCCTAAAAAGTTAACCCAAGGACAGTTGAATGATCTTGTTAGAGACTTATCGCTGTCTAAAGAGAAATCAGAGCTTCTCGCCTCAAGACTAAAGGAGAACAATTTACTTGAGAACAATGTTCGTATTAGTTACTACCGAAAGCGGAATTTTGAATTAACAGCATTCTTTTCAGTAGACGGTCCTCTCTGTTATTGCCATGACATCAATGGACTATTTACAGCCATATCTCAGACGTATGTGGCATCTGAGTGGCACCTCTTTATTGATTCGTCGCAGAGAAGCCTGAAAGCAGTTCTTTTGCATAATGGTAATATAATGCCATCCATCCCCATTGCCCATTCCGTCCATCTAAAAGAGACATATGACAATATGGATATACTACTTAAGGCAATCAAATACGACAGTCATCAATGGAATGTTTGTGGAGATCTAAAAGTTATAGGAATGCTTATGGGTATGCAGTCAGGATTCACAAAATTTTGTTGTTTCCTTTGCCTGTGGGACAGTCGCGCCACTATAGAACATTACACCAAAAGTGATTGGCCACTTAGGTATACATATGTCCCAGGGATAAGCAATGTCCAGTCTGTCCCTTTAGTGGATCCCCAAAAGATCTATCTGCCACCTCTTCACATTAAACTTGGTTTAATGAAGAATTTTGTTAAAGCAATGGGTAAAGTCAATTCTGAAGGGTTCCAATACCTTTCAAGGAAATTTCCGAAGGTTACTGCAGCAAAATTGAAGGAAGGAATTTTTGTTGGGCCACAAATAAGGGAGGTTTTGAATGACACTGAATTTGAAAAAGTCCTAAGTCCGCTGGAATTGAAGGCTTGGCTGTCGTTCAAATGGATATGTGAAAACTTTCTTGGAAGCAACAAGTCACCTGCGTATAAGGATGGAGTCAAGAACCTCCTTGATACCTTCAAAGAAATGGAGTGTCGAATGTCGTTAAAAATTCACTTCCTGCATTCCCACTTAGATTTCTTTCCTGAAAACCTTGGTGCAGTGAGTGACGAGCAAGGAGAGCGCTTCCATCAAGATATTCAGATGATGGAGAAGCGCTACCAAGGATATTGGAATGAAAGCATGATGGCGGACCATTGTTGGATGCTGTATCGTGACAATCCAGGCCAAATTTACAAAAGGAAATCACACTCACAGCGCTTTTAATAAAATAATGTATATATTCTTTATTTATAAGTACATTGAATAAGGTATATGATGTATTTGTTGTTTAGCATTCCTAAGTGTGATCTATACATCCATAAATTTTCTTATAGCAATATCAAAAACTTAAAAATATCAAAACCAGTGTATCTATATAACTATACGTGCTAGAAAAAAAGTAAAACCAGATTCGGAATCAGCGCGAACACTGCATTAAGAAAAGTGTGATCATGTTTGTGATGAGAAAAAAAGTTTCATTTTGTTTGCCAGTGTAATTCACAAGGACCACCTCCACACTTTTCTTCACTTTTCTTTCGGGTCAGGTGTCTTGTTTTCGCTTTCGGCATTATTTACACCGGAAAATGTGAAACATAATGAAAAGTGTTAATGCGAATAGCAATATGTAAGAAATAAGCGTGAACGGTCACAGGAAATATAATATTTTACCATTATTTTTTAATAAAGATGCATAATTAATAATTATATAAAAATACAAGCAAAACGTTGATATTTATGCTTATAGAAACAAATTAATAATTTTGGGTTTGCTTTGTTTTGGTTGCGCGTATGCCGCATACGGGATTTTACGCATGAAGCGACAACAGAAAAAATTAAAAACTTAAAAGCTAAATTCGCATTCTGATCTTTTATCAAAATGCATTTCTTTGTGATTTTCACATTTCATAGATGAAACGACAACTACTGGATGTTTATTCGCTCTCTGGTACCAACTTCGACCACCCCTAATATATATATATATATATATATATATATATATATATATATATAGGGTGAACCAAATGTAGGTGGACAGTAAATGATAACGTTTATTTTGAGAATACATATTTAATTTATTTGTATACTATAATACAAAATAATATTTAAATAAATTTAGTTATAATATTTAATATAATATAACACAAACACCATAGTTATAATGAACACCATAGTTATAATATAATATAACACAAACCGTATTCAACCTACTGTCCACCTACTTTTGGTTCACCGTATATATATATATATATATATATATATATATATATATATATATATATATTATACGAGTATATATATCTTATTAACCTTAGATTTCATTCCGCCCAAATTGTTCATTCTGACGAAGATCAAGTTTGTTACCTCACCTTAGACATACAGTTTAACGTGGAATTCGAACCACAACCCATTACGAGTGGTCAGAAATTACAAAGTCCTTGCCCGGACGGACTCGGTCTCATAACCTCCCGATCAGCAGCCCAGCATCTTTACTAGGCTATTCATGGCACCCATTTACCTACGACCCAAATTTTTTTCTATGGAAGGATGAACAGCCTGGTGAACTCAGCGACGCATGCCATCGCCGGGAATCGAACCTGTTGCCGATGAATTCGTAGTCAGCGATGCTAATCGTTACACCACCGAGGCGCCAAAAAAAAAAATATATATATATATATATATATACACACACACACACAGTATATACAGGGTGGCCCATAAGTCCCAATCGGTTATAATTAAAGCGATAATCCATCAAGTGGAGCTCACACTGACGTAATCGATTAGTGAAGAAAGAATATTTGTCGAGATTCTTATATTTTCCACTTTAAATAATCGATAAATATTTCTAAACTTATTATAAACGTTTTACTTTGTTTGATCATTTGTATTTTCGGTTTAATTATAACCGATTGGGACTTATGGGCCACCTTATATATACATATATAATCAATTTAAAGTAATATTGAAGTCGAGAGTGCAAATTTATGGCATTTAATAAAAACAGCGATTATGTTAATTACCGAAAAAAAAAAATTCAAGCAGAACAATTACATGAACAGCATCAAGATATAAAAAAATGCATCTTAAAATACCCTTTCTATTTTCCCCTCACCATGGCTGAGGGGAAAATAGAAAAGGAGAGAATTGATGGAGTCGAAATGACAGTCTTCCCTCGTTTTGATTACTTTCCGAAAACAAAAATAAATAAGGGAAAGAAGCGAATGAATTGTGTTTGCGAGCTGCTTAGAAGTTCGAAATTAAATTAAAATAATGTGTGTTTAAGAGGCTAACGACGCATACCAATCACCGTCATTCCGATGGAAGAAGATTCATGCTCACGTTTAGTTTATCTAAATCACCACAAAATGACGACTTTGAACTTTGAGAGAAACGAGAGTAAAATAAATGGAACAAAAAATAAAATTGGCGTCAGTTGGAGTGTGAAATGCGAAGGAAAAATATAGACCGAATTGGACAGAGGGGAAAGGTTAACGTTGAAATGGAATGTAATATTGCGAAAGGACTATGCAAACTAACAACGATACACAGTATTCAACAAGGACATGACAGCAGTGAAAATAATGCGTGGATACCGAAGCAAATAGAAATAAAAGACGATCACAATGGCTTTTTAAAGAAGGACAAATATTTTGAAGTGTCTCTTAGCGAAGGGAGACCTTGACAGTTCTGGAAGAAAAAGTGGAAAGTCGTATAAATGTCAAAAAGACGCAACAAGAGAGATGTGATAAAAAATAGTCATTTCAAATACGACCTTTATCGCATTAATAAAAAAGGAACATATCGGTTTGGGTTCGATGGGTGTCATTACTCGTTAAGGAGATAAACGGAATGAATGATCTGACCCCGATTAGCGTCAGAAAAGAACATACCAACAGTAATGTCTCTTTTAGCGGAATTTAATGTTTACAAGGAACAAAATCATGTCTCGTCATCAAAGAACAAATTCTTCTGCCACGTAAACGCAAACAATTATTCTCATCATCATTATATCAATATTTGTCTACAAAAATACTGAAATGTTATAAATCTCACGCGACACCATCCCAACACACAATCCATCTCCATTTACCAAACACAACAGCGGCAAAATGCCTGTCACTTCTGGTGCACATTTTACTAAACATTTTCAACAAGAGACAACATTCAACAGTTCGACACTAAACTCTAAAAGTGAACGTAAACGAAAATCAAAGAAAACACACGAAATTCAGTGAAAAACTGAAAATTTACACCCCCCCCCCATTTTAATATGAAATAAGACCAAAAGACCAAAAGTAGAATAAGAATAGAACAGTCATTTGAAGTGAGCAATAATCCTACCCATTATCATATGCAAACATGAAGGACTTGTAAAGCCTGAAGTAAAATTATGTAATTCAATTCTCGCAGATTAGTGCAACAAACAAATGAATCAATAATGTTCAACACAGACGTATTTACATAAAAGCAAAATTTACATAAAGGACTAATTTACACTCTAACATGTAAAATATGATTTACCGACTTTAACGATGTAAATTTCATATATAATATATATATATATAATATATATATATATATATATATATTATATATAGATAGATAGATAGATAGATAGATAGATAGATAGATAGAAGGAAATTGTTCTTTGTTAGGTGTACAAATGGTGTGGTATTATTATTCCTGGCAGTTAATTTACAGCAGGAGTTTCCAACTTGGGGTATATACATAAAAAAATTTTCAGGAGTGAGCAGACAAAATAAGCATTTTTCTTTTCTGGTAAATTAATTTTTTGAAACATTTCAACAGTACAAGATATATATAATATTAATAAAACCACGAAGGAAAGGAAACAGAATGGTGCTCAAGCGCTTTCGTCTAATGACATCCTGAGGAACACTGAAGTACATAAAGAGTTACAGCCTATATATAGGTTACAGGAAAAAAAAATATATATATATATATATATATATATATATATACAATAAACGGAGAAATAAAAATAAAAATTAAAAATTAAAGGATTGTGGGAGGAGCATACAAATTTGTAAGGAAAAACTATCGATTTTTAGCACAAGATCAAATGAATTGTTTCCAACCAATGTTATAGATTAAAAAAAACAAAAAAAAACTACCGATTTTTAGCACAAGATCAAATGAATTGTTTCCAACCAATGTTATAAAAAAAAAAAAAATACAAATTTATACTCGAAATCTGCCCGGGTTTTAGCACTCTGCCCTTCTTGTTTAAGGTTCGATGTATATAAAAATAAATTGAAAAATAAAAGTTATTAGAGTAGCATACAAGCTTACCAAAGGTTTAGCGTTCTACCCTTCTTATCTAAATCTGTTCTGAAGGAATTCAAAACAACAGGATCGAGTTGAAAAAGACCTTTGCTTATGTTGAAGTTATTTGTAAGTTGGATAATGGCAGACTCAAGAATATTTCTATTAACAATGTTGCTAGAGTGAAATAAAACTGAAGCATTATTCCAATCAATACAGTGGGATAACTCTGACAAATGGACAAAAAGGGCACTGGACGACTGTCCTGTTCTAACGGAATATTGATGCTGTTTTATACGTGTGTGCAAATCCTTTCCCGTCTGACCTATGTAAAAGGAATCACATTGTTTACAACCAATTTTATAGATAATGCCTGAATTATTGGTAGGGCTATTTTTTACTATGATATTTTTCACAATATTGTTATATGAAAATACTACATTAATATAATTTAGGGTGGTTCACAAGCATAGGGAAAATTTAGCATCTGAGATTTCACTTTTTGGTCATTGTTGCTTTTGTTTCTACACTTAGTGTGAATAACTGTGTGAAGTATGGTTGGTCTACGGTGTCGTTAAGAGGTCGCTCAATCATGCATGACGTGTCTCACTAATGACTGATTACTATAGTATGACTAAATTTGGCTTCTTCTTTTGTAGGAATGTGTAGAAATGCCGCCGAAGCAATCAAAAACACGGTCTAGCAGTGAGGTGTGGTTACTAGTGAAGGCGGAGAAGTTAACTAGGGCAGGACTCCCTACCAAGCTTCAAGTCCTCCGGAAATTCATGTTCCACCATCTGGAGGAGAGGAAGACAGAATATAACTGCGGTGATGACCATTGAGGCTTTGATCCCGTTTTGGACAAAAGCAAACGTTCCAATGACGTATACCAGATACGCTGAGAAGAAGCTCCTGAAACTGTACAAGCAATACAAGGGGCTGAAGAAGAACCGCACAAAGAATTTCCCATCCTACAGAATGAAGGAGGACATATTTCGCGGAGACCTTGACGATGTGTTCGATCTTTCACGTCATGACGCCCTCGAGACCATCATGAATGAGGACAAGAACTTCCTTGTCGCTCAGCTCGATAATCCCACTTCCTCCAGCTTTGACCCGATTGACAAGAAAATGGCTGACCAACAAACGAGGAAGAGGATTCGGTGTGAGGCGGAGATAAACCGAGAGGAGAAGGCCAAGCGCGAGGCGGATGCGAGATGGTCCCAGGGAGAACTGGAGGCTTCTAGTTCAAGCAAATCTGAATCATCACATTCAGATACTGTAGTTTTTAAGGAGTCAGCACGAAAACGTTCCACTCCTAAGCGATTGAAGTCTGTGATCACGCCTGACATTTCCTTAGCCTTGGATTGCCACAACATCAGTGACAGGAAAGGAATGGCAGTGGTCGCAGCAACTATTAAATCGCTGGGGCACAACTTGGACGAAGTGTCAATCTCACGCAGCACCATTCGTCGCGTGAGACAATGTACACGTGAAGCGGTGTGCCGCGAAGATCAGGCCACTTTCAAGACCCATGAGCCCCTTCTCTTGCACTGGGATAGTAAGTTGCTTACAGATATCTCCCATGGGTTAGAGGTGGTGGACCGTGTGGCTGTGCTTGTAACCGGTAACGGGGAAGAGAAACTCCTTGGAGTTCCAATGGTAGCTGCTGCAACTGGAGCATCTCAGGCTCAGGCGTGCCTGAAGCGTGTGGACGACTGGTCTTTGAGGGACATTCGAGGTCTTGTTTTTGATACAACTGCGTCCAACACGGGACTTCATGCTGGAGCTTGTACTCTCATTGAAAAGGAGTTGGGTATTGATCTGGTGTGGATCGCTTGCCGACACCACGTGGTAGAAGTCGTCCTTGCTGCGGCCTTCGGTGCTTGTTTCGGAACATCCACTGGACCTGAAATTGGCCTATTGAAGCGCTTCAAACAGCACTGGGTTTTCATTGATCGCAGCAAGTTCGAGAGTGCACCCGACAGCCTGTTCATTGAAACAGCAGAGCAGAAGAAGGAAATGGTCTCCTACTACAAGGAGGCTGTCAAGAAGAAGAGCCAGCGGGACGACTATGATGAACTGATGCTTCTCTGCCTCCTTTTCTTGGGAGGGAAGCTTGACGGTCCTGTGAGAATTCGAAGCCCTGGAGCCATGCACCATGCGCGATGGATGGCCAAGGCCATTTACACGCTCAAGGTGTTCCTATTCAGAGATCAATTCACCTTGCTTCAGACCGAGAAACGGAACATCGAGGAACTAAGCCTGTTTATCACGCTCCTTTACGGCCGCTACTGGAACGAGGCCAGTGTTGCATACATGGCTCCATTGAATGACCTCACTTTCTTGCGCCAGCTGAAAGCTCACTCAGGAAAGACGAACGACGTGGCATTTGCCGCGATGAAGCGCCATTTGTGGTTCATTTCTGAGCACTTAATCCCATTGGCACTCTGATCCTCGAGTTCACGCGCCCACGAAGGAGAGGATTGCTCACAACATCGTAGCTGTTCCCGAAAAAAGAAAAGGACTCAAGCGCGTGGACGGAAAAACGTTCTCCTCGAGCAATCCCTTGGAATTCTATGCCACCAAACGTTCAGCAATCTTCTTCAACCTCGTCATGCAGCACGGAAGTGAACAGGCGCAATCATTCCTGTCCAAGACACCAAATGATTGGAACACAGATCCAGCTTACCAAGGAATGAAGGAACGTGTAGAGAAGATGGCAGTGGTTAACGATTGCGCAGAAAGAGGAGTTGCACTCATTAAGGCTTTCAACAGCACAATCACGAAGGATGAAGCTCAAAAGCAGTACCTTCTCCGCGCAGTCGCTCAGCACCGCAAGGAATTCAAAGAGCCGACTAAAACTGGTCTCAAGAAGATCTAAAGATCTTCAACTGTGTGCATTGTTTGTTCCGCTGTTATAATTTCATAATATATTAATATATATATATATATATATAATAATATAGTCATAAATTGTCGTCATTATTATCCTTTTCAATAAATGTTCCAGTCATAAACTGTCAAGTCATTATTCAAATTGTTTCATTTTGAGCGAGTGCATAAAAAGGTCCAAGAGCAAAGATAATTGGCACGTTTATTCATGTGGGGGAATAGAATAAGGGCAGATGTGACCGAATTTAAAATTCCAAAAAACGCTGTTGTGGACCACCCTAATATATATATATATATATATATATATATATATATATATATATAATATATATATATATATATATATACGTACATATTGGTGAAGGCCGCTTCTGGCAAGCTTCAATTTCAATTTAAGCAGAAAGCCACAGACAAGAAGGAAAGAAACATCCACCATGTTGGAGGGACTATATTTGTACAATGCAACGTTTCAAGCACAAACTATGCTCATCTTCAGGCAAAAATTCTAAAAAGTTAAAAACAGAATATTAAAAACCATAATAACAAATATAAAATACAAAATAATGTAGGGAAAAACCCAAAAACTAAAAGGTGCTACTGTAGTATGCGGTCTACCGACGATTGGTTAGGTTTAGTCATGATATTTTCGTTAAAACTAACGAAAATATCATGACTAAACCTAACCAATCGTCAAGGGCGATTGACAATGGGATGTAAACAAACAATTAGTAAACAAGATAAGAAGTATAATTAAAAGGTAGACCGCCGAATCGTAGGTAGACCGCATACTACAGTAGCACCAACTAAAAATTCACAAGCTTTAAAACACAATGAAAGTCACACACTAAAAAAAGAACAATGAATGACAATTATAAAATACAAAATGTAAGGAAAAAACCCAAAACTAAAAAACTAAAAAATTCGCAAGCTTTTAAAACACTAAAAATGATAATCACACACGAAATTAATTTAAAAATCAAGCAACTCTCTTCCTTGTCGGCTTCGGTTGAAAAATTAGAAGCTAATTTGAAAACTAAACTTTCATTTTTGGATTTCCTAATGATTAAAAATTTAAGTCTACATAATTTAAACGCATTTATTGATAAAGTTTCTGTTACACATGAAAGGAAGTTGCGCAGTTTGGGTCTGAGTGGTCCTAGATTTGTAGATTCTTCAAAGACTATTATTAACCTTTCAGATTATACATTGTCCGCGAGAGAAAAGTTTTTGCTCTCTTTGGGCCTGCATTTTAAAATTCCAGTGTTTAATTTCTCTAAACACCGCTTTTTGTTGCCGTTTGAAAAGTTATTGTCTGATCTTAAGTCACAACCCATCAAAGGTAATTTTAACAGGTTTTCTTCAGAAATGTCAAATGTTGTGAATAATTTGTTTCAAAAAGTTAACTGCCGCCATAATTCTATCATATTTCGAAAATCTGATGTTTGTGTTCTTCGCGATCTGTCCCGTAATCCTAACATTTTAGTTACTAGGCCAGATAAGGGTAGGGGTGTTGTTATTCTCAATCGTGCGGATTATGTTAATAAAACTTTAGAATTATAAAAGATGTTTCGAAATTTAAACTAATTAAGGATTGTGCTAAAATTGTAATCTTACGGCTTGAGGATAAAATTAATAGGTTACTGTCATCTTTGAAAACTTAAAAAAGCAATAGATGGGATAACTTATAAAAAACTTTTTGCAACGGGATGTGATTTGGGACGATTATACAGTCTCCCTAAGATGCACAAACCCTGAACTCCTTTGAGGCCTATTCTGGCATCTTATAGCTTGCCCTCGTATAATCTTGCCAAATTTTTGGTTGGTTTGCTTTCCCCTTTCTCCAAAAATGAGTATACTATTTCTGATTCCGCCTTCCTTTCAGAGGGAACTTCTTGATAAGAAATTTAACTCAAACCATTACTTGGTAAGTTTTGACATTAGTTCCCTGTTTACCAATATCCCTGTGGACGAAACTCGTAAAATTATCCTTGACAAGGTTTTCAGTAATTCCCCCAAATTTCAAAGTTTTGATAAAAATTACCTTAATTCCATGTTAGAGCTAACTCTTAAAGGTAGTACTTTTACATTCAATGGAGATATATACCAGCAGACTGATGGCGTGAGCATGGGATCTCCGATCGGCCCATTGGCTGCAGATTATTTTATGACTTTTTTAGAAACTAAAATGTTTACCCAGCCTCCTCCCCCTATAAGGCCTATTTTTTTATAGACGATATGTTGATGATATTTTTGCAGTTTTTACTGATGCTGACAGTGCTCATCAACTTTTTTACGTTTTTATATAACTTACACCCAAACATAAGGTTTACTCTGGAGGAAGAATCCGATTCCAAGCTGCCTTTTTTGGATTTACTGATTAGCAGGGAGAGTGACTCTATTATTACTTCAGTGTTTCGAAAGAAGACGTTCACCGGTCTTGGACTCAATTTTTTAAGTTACTGTGATTTTAAATACAAGCTGGCATCTGTTAACGCCTACTTAACCGAGCGTATAATTTATGTTCTAATTATCAGTCTTTGCATAATGAATTTGTTGTTTTAAGAAAATATTTTGTGAATAATGGTTATCCTTTGCAGATTGTAGAAAACGCTATCAATAGATATTTAGCTAACATTTATAAACCAAAAATGTCTAATTTTAATGTTCCTAAAGATGTATATTATCTTGTACTCCCAGAAATGGGATATCTGAATTCATATTGCCGCAATAACCTTATGCCACTTCTTAGTAAATTTTATTGTCAAATAGATTTTAAATTAGTATTTGTTAACCGTCGTTCTATTGGCTCATTTTTTAATGTAAAAGACCGTGTATCGGATGCTCTGCGCACTGCTGTTGTATATGAATTCAAGTGTCCCCGATGTGATCGGAGCTATATTGGTAGCACTGTGCGGAGCCTCGAGTCGCGTTTCTGTGCCCACATGGGCATAAGCCATAGAACTAACAAACCAGTGAGAACTAAAGAAGCTTCAGCTATACGCAACCATGTTATTCTATGCAAAGTGGATATAACTTTAGCTAATTTTAACATTTTAGATTCCGCTCCATGTGAGCAAACTTTAAGACTTTTAGAATCATTATACAGGGTGTACATAAAGTCAGGATCTATTTTTGTGAAGCACTTGGAAATTATATTGAATTCAATCATAAAATGATAAAGTGGTAACATTTATTAAATAATTAAGAGTAGGATTCGACGTGACGCCCATCAGTATCCCTGCACAGCTCAAATCGTTCCGCAGCATTTCTAAACACATTCTGGAGCATTTGCGGGGTTATGTTATCTGCAGCAGTTCGTATACGTGTACGTAAGTTTTCAAGACTCGTAATCTTCGTCTGATAGACGTGCGATTTGATAAAGCCCCGTGCAAAGAAATCTAAAGGGGTTAAATCTGGTGATCTCGCTGGCCAAGGTCTGTTGTTGCTTCCGCGTCCGATCCAGCGATTTGGAAAACGTCCATTTAGATAATCCTGAACAATTTTGGCATAGTGACAAGGAGCACCATCATGTTGATAGACGACGGTACTAACAATCCTATCCCCGTCGTCTATCAACATGATGGTGCTCCTTGTCACTATGCCAAAATTGTTCAGGATTATCTAAATGGACGTTTTCCAAATCGCTGGATCGGACGCGGAAGCAACAAAAGACCTTGGCCAGCGAGATCACCAGATTTAACCCCTTTAGATTTCTTTGCATGGGGCTTTATCAAATCGCACGTCTATCAGACGAAGATTACGAGTCTTGAAAACTTACGTATACGAACTGCTGCAGATGACATAACCCCGCAAATGCTCCAGAATGTGTTTAGAAATGCTGCGGAACGATTTGAACTGTGCAGGGATACTGATGGGCGTCACGTCGAATGCTACTCTTAATTATTTAATAAATGTTACCACTTTATCATTTTATGATTGAATTCCATATAATTTCTAAGTGCTTCACAAAAATAGATCCTGACTTTATGTACACCCTGTATATTAAAACTCTCACCCTTCGCTCAAAATACGAGTCATTTAATAAGAAAAACAAAAATTCAAAAGAATAATGAAAAAATACAAAAATAAAATAAATGGTAATAAATAAGGTCACAAATACATTCAAAGAAAAATATCAACCATGAGACAAAAATGTTTCAATACTAAAAATAGAGCAATGGAGATTTTTCTAAAAACTTAAAGGTACCTTAATTTCCACATCATTAACTAAATACTTTTCGTAAAAAAAAAAAAAAAAAAAAAAAAAATCTTGTTTTAAAATTTGTATACGAGAATTGAGCAAAATATTGAATAGAAACTATGACGACGCTGTAATTACATTACTGCATCATACATTAAATTCATATTATGATGATAATTTTTGAGTTGTTTAACTTCCACCGAAACGGCAGAGGTGGTATGACAGTAGCGACCTACGGCTTTACATGGTACCAGTCCACGGGTCGCCACATCATCTAAACGCGGAGGATGATCACCCATCCAACTCCTCAACAAAACGCAACGTCGATAAACAACTGATCGAACGGGAAGCAGGGTTGCGGCGTGGCCACAACGTATGGATGCGTATTATACTGAAAATATACAATTTTTCTAATGATGTTGGTTTTCGTTGTTCTTGTAAATACAAAATTAGATAGATAGATAGATAGATAGAAAGATACGCATCTCTTCACTGATAAAAAAATAAACACAATACCATTGCAATGCAAATTCAAATACTTATAACTTTACGAAGTATAACATTAAATTTATTGTAATGTAATAAGTCCCTATAGTGCAACAGTCAACCATTTTTTTGACGACATCAGAAAATGAGGCAACAAAGTGAAGTCCACTTTCTTCATATTTTGACGACCAATGACAAAAAATTAGACTTGAAATTTGGCCAAATTACTTGACAGTGGACTAAGACCTTATGAAGTACAGTATAATCAACGAAATATTAACTGGAATATTATTTATTTATTTGTATTCTTAATTTGGTCTTTAATATTCAGGATTTACTGGATTAATTGAGTTGGAAAAATTACTGTAACCGACTTTCAAAGGTGGCAGGATAATATGGGGCCCCGTTTGGCTGGTGCCTCATTGACAAAAATCGCCGAGATTGTCCGAGTATCTCGCGGAAGTTCCGCAGGTTATGACTTCGCGGAGGTCGATGTATATTAAAATGATACAGCTACTCAATATATCCATACAAAACGTCATCTTCAGTTTTAAGAACAATTTCCACAGTATCTATAATAATGCAATGCATCATTATTCAAAAAATGTAAAACCAAGAATGGTTAACAAAATATGCCACACACTTTACTTAGTAAAAATTTACTATGACAACCGAATACAGTTCGTCTGCATCTTCAGTCAGTTAGTTCAAAATTAAAGTATGTACACTCGCTGACCTGAACTACTATTACTACTCTTGATACATTCTTAGACTCGTTGCTTTTTATTTTATGAGGTCGGTACGTTTCCCGATCCCAAGATCGAAACCACAGAGTCTAGTTACAATCATACGCACTTACTGAAATCGAATCAAAATGAGTGAACCATCGCCAAACCAGTCTCAGTGGTCTTGTTTTACCTTTCACAAAAAGTTTAGGATATCCACTTCATATTTCTCTGCCATATTCTTATCAGTGCACCACTTCAATGACATTTTCACAATGTAAAAGTCACTTCTGTCATACTTACACAACGTCAATCATTCACAAAAGTGACCTTCGCGTTCCCTCACTAACAACTTTTCATTTTACATACGTTCATTCATCATCTTTCCTTAGCTATCATACCCTTTCTTTGCTACTTTTAGCTACCCCCATAACATTTTTCTCGTAATCTCTACAAGTGTTTCCGAACAGAGGCGCCGCGAAATTTCATAAAAATAACAAAAGTAAGTGAAAATTGAAGAGTTACTGAAGGTATGAAATTTTCCAAAAACAAAACGCGCCCAATTTATTACATCTACAAAGAAACTGTACAAGCTTACGTCCATATTACACGGCCGTTCGTGCCGTTTTTCTCACCGCTGAATCGGCCCCCCTTAAAAACGATCGTAGCCGTAATATAATATAATATAAAATAAAATATATAAAATAAAATATATATATATACAGAGACATGTAAGAAGTAAATAGACAGCCTAGATTTTGCTGTAACAATTTTATTTGAAAATTAGAGTACCAATAAATTTTAATTTTTGAACAATTAAGGTTTAGCTATTAATACTTTGTTGACATTCCTTTAGCTGCTTTAAGAGCAGCAACTCGCCTAGGCATAGAATTAATGAGTTCTGAAATTGTAGCTTGAGGTATTTCTAACCATGTTTGGCGTAAAAGATTCAACAATTCTGATCGTGTTGCTGGTTTTTTGGACTTTTTATGTAGTCTTGTCTAGTATTGCCCACACGTGTTCTATGGGGTTCATGTCAGGGGACTGACTCGGCCAAGGAAGTCGTTTGATACCATTTCGCTCCTCCCATCCTTTCGTCTTTTTTGCAGTGTGGCATGGGGCTCCATCTTCCATGAACAGGCAGCTGTCTTTTTCAATTTGACCACTTGAGAATATTGGCATAAGTCCTTCTTCAAGGATAGAAATGTAGGAAACGAATATTAGTCATAATAATGGCAAAAAAATTTGGATGCATACATTTTACCATAAAATTAAGGGTGTCTATTTACTTCTTGCATGACTCTGTATATATATATAGAGCAACCTATACCTTCCAGAATATTCTAGAAAGCCTTCACCATAATTTCTTTCTAAGCGTTGCCCAAACTTCCAAACATCACTTAATTCATCCTAGAACGCATTCTCTTTTCCTGACATTGTACAAATGCTAAATTCAAAGCTAATTAATCCTATATTCACTCGGAATAAAAAAACAAGTTTCTTAACTTTTCATTTGAGTGTTCACACTGGTTTGCCGACTTTAATAGAATATTGAAGTCGCAATAATTTATTTTCCACGAAAACTTCCATAGTGCAGCGAGAGAATTATTTTTTAGGATAAAAATAAACTACATTTGTTTTGAGGCACCTCCTGTTGTAAAATCATTTTTTATCAATATATTCCATGAAACTGTCCCAGAATTTGTTCCACGTACCTTCACAAAAAATAGGAACGTGGAATTCTTAAACATACTGAGAAAAATGAAAGTTCCAAATGCATCCTCACACACACTGTTTGGATTTCTGTGAAAACAGGTTTTGGAGCAGAAATTTTAGTAAAACTGCCCAGTGTGAAAACTGTTATATTTCTTACAAAAGCACAGTGATTTAGGAAAGTTGACCAAGGCGCGAATTTGCTTGAAAACCAGTCGGTAATCTTAAATTCAAATGAACTGGAGAAATATCAAGAATTTTTTGTATACTTCAAAATTCTTTGACTACCTCACTTCCAAAGTGGAATACATTCTATCCCATTTTCCTTTTGCTGAAATCTCCAAGATTTTTAAACACCTCTGTAAAAGAACTATGTAGGCCTATGGTTGATTGCCGTCAACCTGGCGATCCAGTGAAAATTTCCACCAGATAGATTTAATGCCTAGAGTCGACGGCAAAAAGCCTATTTTTTTTTTTTTTTACATTACAAATTGTGGGTGTGTGTTGGTCTTCAAAAGACCTTGTTAAGTAGTTTTTTTTTAGTTAAATTATTAAATTTTTGTATTTGCCTTTGGTATTTAGCGTAGCCCTATGGTAACAAAAAACCACCATACCTTCTTATTTTGTTGGATCTTGCTTCTAGTTGTAGGTCGCGCGGTTGCCTACCGCACTTCTCTCTCAATGTAGGCAACTAGGTTACGGAAGACGTTTGTCAAGTCCAATTAAAAGAGAAATCACTATACCCAATTACACACAGAGATAGGCCTACCTTTTACTTTTCCTACAAGTTCTGAATGAAAAACGCTAGTAAGACTAAATACATCTTCCTTGCCTAAAGCGATGCTGGTGACTAAGACAGCTCTGAGCTAACTCTTTGGTCTTAAATTTTGCTCGAGTCAGCAAACGGAAAAATACCAGATGTATAATTTTCATATTTTCATTACTTCTCTTCTCATAATTTTCAGGAGTCAATGTGATGGAAAATTTTGATACGAAAAATACGTTCTTGCTTGTTATGCAGGCCCAATGTCTACATATTTTCTTCTACTTATAGCAATTTTCCCACTCTCAATAAGCTTTATTGCAAATCTGGAGGCAATTTGTAGTCATTTAATAGAGTAAATTAATGTTTTGTATTTAATTATGAATTAAATATACGACACCATATTATAGGCGTGTTTAGGCCTGGGTTTAAATTAGGCTTTGCTGTGGACTGTAAACTGTATGACGGACGTGTATAGTTTTTTCCATAATCAATCTTCTCGCAATCATCTTTAAGATAGTCAGTGTGGGTTCAGCAAGGGACGCTCCATTGGCGATGATCTTGCACATATCTCTGACTCTTGGTCATATTCCTTTAGGATTTTCAATGACACCTTTGTTATTGTGGTAGACATTGCAAACGCTTTTGACAGAGTTTGGCACAAATCTTTAATTTCGAAATTGCCCTCCTTCGGTTTTTATCCTCGTGTCGGTGCCTGCATCTCCGATTTCTTTTCTGGCCACTCTACAGCTGCGGTTGTAGTTAGTCAGTGTTCCTCTCCTAAAGCTATTAACAGTGATGTTCCTCAAGGTTCTGTCTTGTCACCCACTCTCTTCCTTTTATTTATCAATGATCTTTTAAGTTGTAATTCCTGTCCAATCCACTCCTATACCGACAATTCCACTCATTTCTCCACCCGCATCAGAAAGCGTCCCTCTCAAGTCACTTCATCTTCACGTGAGACGGCTATGGCGTAGCTAACCTCTGATCTTTCTACTATATTCGATTGAGGTAGAGAAAATCCTCGTGGCTTTCAATGCCTCAAAAAATCGGTTCCTTCATCTGTCTACTCGTCACAATCTTCCACGCGATTATCCCCTTATCTTCAACAACACACAACTCTCTGAAATAAACTATATAGGGTTATGGATTGATTGCCATCAACTTGGCGATCTGGTGAAAATTTCCGCCAGATTTTGGTGCAGAGTCGACGGCGAAAACCCTACGTCTTTTCGTTAAAAAATTGTGTTTGTCGAGGTCTTCAAAAGACCTTAAGTAGCGTTTTTTTTTTTTTTTTTTTTGGTTAATGTTGATTTGTCTTCGGTATTTAGCGCGTCCTAATGGTTACTAAAAAAAGAAACTACCATACCTTCTTATTTCGTTGATCTCGCTTCTGGTTGTAGAGCGTGCAGATTGCCTATTGCGCCTCTCGATGTAGGCGATAGGGTTACGCAAGTAGTTTATTGAGTTTAATATAGGCAATTCACAATGCCTAAATACCTGAAGGAATAGGCCCATCCTTTTGTTTAGTTTTTTATTTTATTAGTTTTCACTCAAAGCTTGTTGGAAGATTAAACAGGTCTTCCTTGCCTACAGCAACGCTCGTCACTAGACAGCTCTGGCTGAACTAATATACATTTTTTTTTCTCGTCTTATATTTGCTTACTTTACAAAGTCTCCAGATGTCTAATTTTTGTATTTTCATTATTTCTTCTCTCGAAGTAATTTCCATGAATCAGCGATGGAAAATTTTTATACGAAAAAATACGTTTTTCTTGTTATTTGGCCCAATGCCTACATATTTGATTACATGTATGACAATTTTTTCCATTCCCAATAGGCTTTGTCGCCAATCTCGAGGCAATTTTGTAGTTACTTCATACAATAAATTAATAATTTGTACTTAATTATGAAATAAAGATACCATATACGATACCATATTTTAGGCATGTATATTTTAGGGCGGGTTAATATTTTGTATTCAAAAGTGACACATTGTGGGGGTTTCGTATGGGTCACAGTAGTCACCCAGTAAAATATTTTGCGTATCCTAAAGTCTCCTACCTCCGGCACAAATTTTTGGTTTTTAGTTTAAATTTGCAAAAATGTACATTTTTCAGTAAAAACTCGGATAAAAATTGTTTCAGCTGTGTTAAACTCGTGCTTCTTATTGTTTTAACTCAAAGAAAATAACATTTTTACGCGTTTTTTAGTATATACTATATATTAAGATAAAAAATAAAACAAATTAATGAATTACGTAACATTTGAGAAATTAAACAATAGAACTTGTCTTCTACAAGAAAAAGGAAAAACATTACTTAATGAAGTGCTCTTTTGCACGATGCATAAACTTAAGCTATTTTGAAAGTAACACTGCATGTTTATTTATTCCAATGTCCTTTCCATTCAAATTTAGGCAATCTTTGCCGTGATTCCAGTAGGTTAAGAATATATTTTTGGCGATTTTCGTAGCCAATTCATACATCAGATGCATTCGTGATTAGATTCACAGCGCTTTCTACTCATTGGCTGTGACAAGGAAAGGCTGGTATTTTGAGTGGTTCTTGTCTTGCTAGCAAAGGTTCCTTTTATTGCTAAAGTTTCTCAGAAGTGGAGGCGGATAAATTACCTCTTTCTGCCAATCAATCATTTCAGTGTAGTCTGAAGAATCAAAATTAAGAGTTTGAGATAGGTCAAAGTTTCTTGATCAAGAAAATGTAGTTCTTGAAAGAATGATTCTCTGGATTGCAACCTCTCTAACTTCTCTTCTTGAGTGTCTGTTATCATCGATAGTAGAATATTTTCGGGGTTCGCAAAGTATGAGTTATTCTGAAACACCGGGTCCATGATCAATCTGTATTTCTCCAAGTCGCGCAGCAGATACCCTAAGTACCAAAGGTTAGATGATCCGTCTGTTGGTTTACGTCGTCGTCGTCGTTGGCCTAGGCAAGCTACGGCTTGGGACCGTAGCGCATCTATCCGGTATAGGTTAACCTGGATGATGTAGCCATAAGCACTGCCGCTAGTTAAGTGCCAACCAGTGATTATCTCACTAGCCGTATTGAGTCCGTTAGGCGAAACTACGACAGTACCAAAGGTGGAAATATAACCTTTGGTTTTTCTATTATTTATTTGCAAAATGGACATGGTATTAGATTAAAATAAATATTTGATATAAATAATTAACTGACAATTGTGATATATAATTAATTATGTTTACATACAATAAAATAATATAGTATACATAAAATTAGTATTAATGTGGTTCACAATTGAATTATAATGGGTAAACTAATTTAAAATGAATTTATAACTATTCCGAAATTCAAGACGGTAAAATTAACATTTAACTTGAAACTAAAATAAGAGTATTCACTACACACTCCCCACCAGAGAGGAAGTTCAAAGAGTTCCGAACGACACAGATTTCCGCTGAACCTTTTTGGTAGCTACTTGTACCTCACTTAAGGTTGATTCCAAAAACGCAGGCTTAAGACGATCGATAGAAACCTTGTCGACCTTGGAACCGCGCTGGATGAGAAATGATTTGCGCGTACGTCGGAGAACTTCATAGGGTCCGTCATATGGACATTGGAGAGGCCGTTTTGGGACAGGTACACGAACGAAAACGTGGGTGCAAGACTGGAGGGCTGGGGAAACAAAGATGTTCTGTTGGCTAGTCAATCGAGGGGGAACAGGCTGAAGGGACTGCATGTGAGAGGAAAGTGTTTGGGCGAATTCCGTAGGATCACATGACTTATCCCCTGCAGTGAAGTAGCCACCTGGTAGCCGCAGTGTTGTTCCATAGACTAGTTCAGCCGCTGTAGTCTTCAGATCACTCTTAAATGCAGAGCGAATACCAAGCAACACGAGTGGAAGCTTATCCATCCAATGGGAGTCTTCGTGACACATAAGGGATGACTTCAGCTGGCGATGGAAGCGTTCGACGAGGCCGTTAGCTTGCGGATGATACGCACAGGTATGCGCATGTACTGTACCCAACAAGCTGGTAAACTTCTTCCAAAGCGAAGACTCAAATTGGCGACCTTGGTCAGTGATGACTTTTGTCGGCAATCCAAATCTTGATACCCATCCATGAAGAAAGGCTCTTGCAACAGTGTCCGCTTGGATATCAGGAAGTGGGATGGCTTCAGGCCATCTGGAAAAGCGGTCGAGACAGGTGAGCAGATAACGTTGGCCTTGAATCACTGGAAGAGGGCCAACAATGTCTACATGAATTACCTCAAATCGCTGGGATGGGGGCGGAAATGCGTCAAAGGGGGACCTGGTGTGCCTTTGGACTTTGGCACGCTGGCAGGCAAGGCACGTTTTGGTCCAATGTTTGACATCCTTCCGCATCGAGGGCCAAACAAAGCGAGAGGTAACCAGGTGTTGCGAAGCACGGATACCAGGATGGGAGGGCTTATGAAGATCCGTGAAGACTGCTTGTCTGTGACATGGAGGGACATAAGGGCGAATAGCAGCTGTTGATACGTCGCAATAGAGGGGTACAGACAATCCTGGCATACTCATTTTCTTGAGGGAAAGTGAGTGAGTGGAGTCTTCTCTGAGCAGTTCTTGTAGTTCCGTATCCTTATCTTGATCCTGTGCAATAGCATTCCACAGTGTAGAGCTGAGGGTAACAGAAGTAATCTCTATTCTTGAAAGTGCATCCGCTGGAGTGTTCAAGACACCTTTGATGTGGCGGATATCTGTGGTAAATTGCGAGATATAATCGAGTTGCCTGATGACTCTGGGAGAGTGGTTACAGCTGTTTTTATTGAAGACAGTGATCAAAGGTTTGTGGTCGGTAAAAACACAAAACTCTCGGCCTTCAAGGAAATGTTGAAAATGCTTCACGTTTAAGTAAATAGCAAGAAGTTCACGTCCGAAAGCACTATAACGCGTTTGGGCTGGCTGCAGCTTTTTCGAGTAAAACGCGATGGGTGCTTGTTGACCGTTAATGGTTTGTTCCAACACTCCACCGATCGCAACATCTGATGCATCGACCGTCAGAGTTAGGGGGGCATCACTGATAGGAAATGACAGAGACAATGCACTATTGATAGCATTTTTGGCATTGTCGAACGCCTGTAAACTATCGCTACACCATACCAATTTTGTTACCTTGCGTTTGTGTGTGATCATAGCGTGTAGAGGAGCAAGAACACTGGCACAGTTTTTAATGAACTTGTGGTAATAATTTACCAAACCTAGAAACCGACGTAACTCACGCTGATTATTTGGCATAGGGTAATTTTTTATCACTTCACACTTGTCCTGAAGGGGGGTAATTCCGTGCTGCGAAATCGTGTGACCAAGAAATTCCAAGGTTGGCTGTGCAAACACACACTTAGATGCATTAATAGTAACACCGTATTGTTCTAAGCGTTGAAAGAGGAGTGAAAGATGTTCCTTATGTTCCTCTTCCGTTGAGCTGGCCACAAGCAAATCATCGATGTAGGCATAAACAAAGTCTAAGCCTCTGGTGACCTCATCTATAAACCTCTGAAAGGTTTGCGCAGCATTCCGTAGCCCGAACGGCATCTTCAAAAATTCGAATAACCCAAATGGTGTACAAACTGCAGTCTTGGGAATATCCGAAGGCTCTACGGGAATGTGGTGGAAAGCCTTAACGAGATCTATTTTACTGAAGATAGATTTGCCGTGGAGAAGAGAAGTAAAGTCTTGGACATTTGGTACCGGATATCGGTCCGGGATGGTTGTCGAATTCAAAAACCGGTAATCCCCACATGGTCTCCAGTCTCCTGACTTCTTCTGGACCAGGTGTAGGGGAGAGGACCAACTGCTTTTGGAAGGTCTTATTATCCCAAGATCCAGCATAAGCTGGAATTCCGATTTGGCAGCTTTCAGTTTGTCCGGGGCAAGACGTCTGGGTTTTGCAAACACAGGGGGACCTTTTGTTGTAATGTGATGGGTAATGTGTGCTTAATGGTATCACCCATCTGCATCGGTTGAAGAATTCCTGGATATCGCTGGAAAAGGCACTGGTACATGGAATTAGGGGGAACGAGGGAAAGTGCAGAGTTCGAGGCGTCCGGAAGGGCAACCTGTTTGGCAAGAACAGAAAGCAGTGTGGCCTGGTCGCATAAGCGTCGCTTGTCAAGATCCACCAGGAGTTTGAAATGCTGGAGGAAGTCAGCGCCGATTATGGGATGCTGCACTTGAGCACAGATGAAAATCCACTTGAAGGATCGGTGAAGGCCCAAGTTTAGTTCACGCGACTGAGTACCGTACGTGGGTATGCGTGAACCGTTAGCAGCGTATAGAGGCGGAGTTTCCGAGTGCGTATGACCAGATTTTTGAGGGAATACATGACTGACGCTCCGGTATCAACCAAGAAATTGACACCAGAGTTCCTGTCCTTTATGAATAACAGGTTGGCAGTGCGAGTACTAGACGCCATTAGGACTCGCTGCTGGGGTTTTCCGACGAAAAATTGCAAGGGGAGATGCACTTCCTAGCCTTCTTTCCAAATTTCGAGTGGTAGAAGCAGATCTTCCGGAACTCGAACGATGCCTCTTCGTAAATCTTGACCGAGAATGGCTTCTTTGCCGTTGATTTTGTAGCAGAGAACAAACGTGGTTGAGTTGTTGACTTAACTCTTTCACTTTCAACTCCAGTCCGATTGTGTGTTCACGTTGTTGACCGGAGCTGTGTCAATCTCCACTACTTTGTCGGCAGTTGCTGCTAGTTTATCAACTGGAGTAGCAGGATCCATAGTGGCCAAGACACGCTGAGCTGATGGAGGAAGTTTCTGCAAGAACAACTGTCTAAAGATGTCCTTATCGAAGGTTTGTGCGCGTTCGCCTAGAGCGCACTGCATAGCCCTCAGCATTTGAGTGGGCTTACGGTCTCCAAGTTCTTCTTTTGAGATTAACTGATGTAGTTTCTCACGCTCGGAGACAGTGGTGCGGCACAGGATGGCAGACTTCAGATCGTTGTATGGGTCCTCACTCGTGGAAGTAGACACGATGACGTCACGGACTTCAGAGATGATGCTCGCTGGTAGAGAGGACAAAACATGATCGTATTTTCCTGCTAGCGGTGATCCTTCCCAAGTTGAATTGTGATTCCACTTGGTGGAACCAAATAAATGGATCACCCGGCCAGAAGACGGGGAGCTTTACGCTCAAGTGGGAGATGGCACCAGCGTCGTCAGGCATCTCTCCTAGGCTTGCTGACGTACAAGCAAGACGACAAGTTCCCAACGAAGGAGTGGAGGTTGAGACGAGCGCAGGCACAGAGCGCACGGGCAGGGGTGAGGGGCAGAGGGCACGAGCGACATTACAGTCTGGTCCTAGTCGCTCGGGTGAAGGGGGTGATGGGCACGAACGACGTTACAGTCTGGTCCTAGTCGCTCGGGTGAAGGGGGTGGTGGGCACGAACGACATTACAGTCTAGTCCTAGTCGTTCGGGTGAAGGGGTAATCCAGCTCCGGGGTCACCAATTGTTGGTTTACGTCGTCGTCGTCGTTGGCCTAGGCAAGCTACGGCTTGGGACCGTAGCGCATCTATCCGGTATAGGTTAACCTGGATGATGTAGCCATAAGCACTGCCGCTAGTTAAGTGCCAACCAGTGATTATCTCACTAGCCGTATTGAGTCCGTTAGGCGAAACTACGACAGTACCAAAGGTGGAAAATATAACCTTTGGTTTTCTATTATTTATTTGCAAAATGGACATGGTATTAGATTAAAATAAATATTTGAATATAAATAATTAACTGACAATTGTGATATATAATTAATTATGTTTACATACAATAAAATAATATAGTATACATAAAATTAGTATTAATGTGGTTCACAATTGAATTATAATGGGGTAACTAATTTAAAATGAATTTATAACTATTCCGAAATTCAAGACGGTAAAATTAACATTTAACTTGAAACTAAAATAAGAGTATTCACTACACGTCAGATGCCAGTGGATGTGACTTAACCCAAAACCATCCTGGAGCATAAGATAGCATAATAATTTCTACTAGATCTTTGAGATCTTGGGTTGGATTTGGTGTTGACACATAGAATCTAAGAATTCTATTTGCTCTAGTTAGCCAATGAATTGTAACACGAGATCTTTCCGCGAGATCTTTGGAGACATTTCCAGATTGAACAGCTAGGCACATATTGTAGAGATACTTTTGGTCACTGCTTAAAGCATTAACAACATTAGATGGAATTTCATGAATGTTTCCTTTAACAGGAGAAAAAGCAACACTTCATTTTGTTAGATCAGTTTTCAATTTATTTCCAAACTAGACTCTTCCATAATTTGAGCATGATGTTTGCTTTTCTACTGCGGAAGCTCCTCCAGATGATTCCCATTATTTTTCTAGCCGTTGTGATTTTGATTTTATAGTGCTCTCTGAATTCTGCATCCGACGACATTATTACCCCAAGAGCCCTGACTTATGGATTTGGTGTTATCTGTTTGGCTTGCGGAGTTTTGTACCCTTTTTTCTGTAGCTCTTTGTTATTACCATAGCTTAGAAGTTGGAATTTTTCTTCGTTGAACTTCATATTGTTGTCTTCTGCCCACTGGAATAATGTTTCAATGTCGTTTTGTAGTTTTCTTATGTCATCTTCGTTCAATATTTCCTTACATATCTTTGTGTCATCTGCGAAGCATGATACAATACTGTCCTTAATATCTGCATCAATATCTACAATCATCATTATGAACAGCAAGGGAGCTAATACTGTCCCTTGTGGGTCAGAGCTCACGACTTCCGATTCAACTCCGTTTACCACCACTCTTTGCGTTCTTTGCGTCAAGAAATTAAATAGCCACCTTCCTAGCTTTCCAGTAAGTCCTGTATCCTTAAGTTTGTGTACTATGATCCCATGGTCACATTTATCGAAGGCTTTAGCAAAGTCCGTATATACAGTATTACATCAATGTTTTGCCCTCGACACAATGTTCCTAATATTTTCTCCTGGTGGTCTAGTAGCTGTGACAGGCATGATCTTCCCGCCCTGAAGCCATGTTGATTTCGGTTGTATAAGTCTTTTTCTTGTAAGTAATAGGTAGTTTTGCCTCTAATTATGCGTTCAAAACACTTTATAAGGTGTGAGGTGAGAGCCACTGGCCGATAATTTTTGGGCATTGCCCTGTTACCACCTTTAAATAGGGGGGGCAATGTTCGCGTTGTTTAAGGGGAGTGGAATTTGTCCTGTGTCAAGTGGTTTCATTTCCTCCATAGAAAGTATAGCGGTTTTGCAATACTCTCTCTGCATTTCTTCAGAAATGTGGCACTCCATGTGCCTGGTCCTGAATTGTCTCGCATCTGTGATAAGGCTGTAATTACACTGCGTTCGAACTTATTAAGCAGATTACATTTTCTCCAATGTTTTCAAAAGTTCTTCCCCAATTTCAATGAAATTTGTAGCAAATAATCACTATATATAGCAGCATTGATGGTATTCATTTCGATAAAATATTTTGATAATTAAAATAATTATCTCATTTTATTGAAAAATATGTAAAATATTGTGTTCCGAATTATTAAGCAAGTATTCTATTTATGGATCTAAATGGTGAAAATGGGTAAGAAGAAGGATTTAACACTAACTGAGAAAAGAAAAATAGTCAAAGTTACTCGCTGAAAATATAAAATCTATTGAAATTGCGAAGCAGTTTGGCAGAGCTTATCGAACTGTAAACAAGTTTGTAGCGGAGGGTACCAAGCTAAGGCAGCGAAGTGATAAAGGAGCTATAAGAAAAGTGACAAGGCGGCAGATATCTGTAATCAAGCGCAAACTGCAAAGCATCCATTGTCCTTAAGTAAAGAGGTTTTTGAGCAGGCTGGCATACATAATGTACCAAGAACATCTCGATGTGGAATCCTCCAAACAATTGGCAAGACGTGTAAACCTACGATTCAGTCACCATTAACACCCAGGTACAAGAAGCAGCGTGCTGAATGGGCGCGTCAGTACGTGAAAACAGATTTTAATACTGTATTGTTAACCGATGAATGAAAGCAACCCTTGAGGGATCTGATGGTTGGTCAAGAAGATGGATTGCTAAGGGTCAATCTCTACCATGGAATGAGGTTTTCTTTTAGAAAGTTTGTGTAAGACTGGGCATTCATTTTACACCATCAGGCACTCTGTATGGGACAGCTACTTCATTGCCTATCAATCCTGCCCAAAACATGACACTACCTCCACCTTGTTGGCGTCTTAATCTCGATGGTAGAAATTGGCTCTCAGCAATCCATCTTCTTGCCCAAACATCAAGTCCCTCAAGGGTTGCTTTTCATTCATCGGTGAACAATACAGTATCTAATATACTATTTCAGAAATGAAGCCATTATATATATATATAAGTTTTTTTGCGCACACCTTCAAGTCGCTACATGTGCTGAATCTACTTTTACAACAAAACCTTTCCAGTATCAAACAGTGCAAACACTTTTTTACAAATTCTGAGTGGAGTAGCTGCTTATTTTTCCAAGTCTTCTAAAAGAGTACATGCTTTAAATGAATTTGTTTCCAGAAGATTGCCGTCTGTTGCTCCAACGAGATGGAACTTCACATCTCTCGTTTAGTAAATACTGTAAAAAGTTACAGAAGCAGTCTCACTGATTTCTTCACGGATGTAATCGAAAATTCTGCAGATTGGGACACGGATGCAGTAGTAAAAGCACGGGGATTCTTGTCATTCTTGGGAGATTTTCAAACAATATTGTTCCTTGAGATTTTTTCAAAAGTGTTTGGGTATACTGATGTTTTGTACAATATATTACAGAGTGAAACATTTGATGTGCTGTACTGTATTAAGAAAATAAGTGACGTTACACAACAACTGAAATATGATAAGGATCAGTTTTGAAGAGCTATGGCTTCGGTTGTGTCTGAAAAAGATGAGCTCATGATCCACAGCCTAAAAGATGCAGACGAGAGATAGAAAATGACGGAAAAGATGCTTATCACCAGTTGTTTTGCAAGATCATGAATATCATCATTGATCAGATTCACACTAGATATTGTTCTCTCTCTAAATTAGAGTTTTTTCACCTTCTTGCGCCTGAAAATATGAAGAGTACAAGGTAAGCTTCCTAGATAACCTACTGAACAAAGTAAGAGACTTTCATGGAACACGGTTTGAGTATGTGCGTCTCAAGAATGAACTCATGGTACTCTATTCAAGTTCAGAGTTCTCGGGCAAACATGTTCATGAACTAATGAACATAATGACAGTGAATCAACTCGGCTGTGGATTCAAAGAAGTCTATAAACTAGCAGAATTGATCTTAACAATTCCAAGCACCACTGCTTCAGAAGAACGTTCTTTCTCGGCCCTAAAACGAATAAACACATGCTACCAGAGGACACAAAGGCAGGAAAGGCTATGTGGTCTTCATTTGCTTTCGATAGAAAAAGGGCTGTTAATAGACTTGAAGCAAAGAAGTTCCTTCTATGATGACGTTATTGCTCACTTTTCATCTCAGAAAAGAAGACTCGAGTTTAAGTATAAATAAAGTTGGTTGAAAGGATGCTGCAGGAAATTGGTGTTAGTTTTTTGTTTTTACTTTTGAAGTTAAGGTTCACCTACTTCTTCCAATGCTTTGTTTATTATTAAGAGTGTGGATTACTTATGTTCATATGCTTAACATATTACACTGCTTATACATGTGAAGCAAAGAAGTTCCTTATATGAGGACGTTATTGCTCACTATTTTTCTCCAAAAAGAAGACTTGAGTTTGTGTGTAAATAAGTTCGATGCTTAAAGGAGCCCGTAGGAAATTGGTGTTAGATTTTTTACAGTTCACCTAAATTCTCCAAGTGTTTAGTGTAATATTGAGAAGGTGGATTGCGTATGCTTACCATATTACTAAGACTTATTAATAACTAAGTTAACATGAATTTCAGTTAATTTTACTCCACATGATATTCCGCACACTCAATTCACAGAGTCACCATCCGCCACTGATACACACACACACACACACACAAATAATAATATATATATATATATATATATATATATATATATATATATATATATATATATATATATAAGCATGTATGTATACTTGTATGTATAATAGACGAGAAGGTGAGCTTGGTTTTAATGTACAGAATACCAGGTACAAATCCATGAATCGGTACAGAATTTAAATTCTGTACCGATTCATCGATTTGTTGTACCTGCCATTCCATACATTAAAACCAAGCTCACCTTCTCGTCTATTATACATACAAAGAAATTACATACGATATCGGGACATGTATCGAAAAAGATAAAGAAGGGATCATCTCGGAGATCACAGGAAAACAAAACATGTACGATCAAGAGAATCTGAACTAGGTACAAGAAGTTGAAAACGAAAAACTAAAAATAATCGTAGTCAACAAACAGGGCCTAAAACCAAACCATTCTTTGGACAAAGTCACACACCTGAAAGGACTCGTGCAAGAAACAAAAGCAGACTTTACATGCCTCACGGAAATTCGTTTGAAGGACTCCCAGGCGAACTGTGAAAACGGAGTTTTGTGTCGACAAAAGAGAAATGCAAATTGACAACTATAACATGCTTCAGAACAACAAGACGAAAACGAAGATGTGCTATTTATACACACGAAAAACATATGGCAGAAATGACCATATGTACTTCAACTACGTAGAATGTGTAGTAGCAAAAGTTGAAAAATTAATCATGGTACTAACTGTAATATATAGACCCCGACCACTCCAGCTTCAAAATTCTCAGATGCAATTAGAGAGGTCAGGAATCGGATGAAAGCTCTACACTCCCCTACCACAAATATTTTTCTCTGTGATGATTTTAATTTCCCATTTATGAAATATAAAAAGCTAGGAAGAAATGTATGTATAAACAAAGACATGAGAGGCACACGAGAAGACCAGGAGTAGGCAAAAATGCTGCTAGTTCTCGCCGATGAATTTATGTTAACAAGAAATAATGAAAAACCTAAGAAAAAATTGCTTAGATTTGGTATTCGCAAACAGCAGCATCCCCGGCTATATCAGATCACAATATTATTATTGGAATAACAACCAATACGAGTATAAAAGCAACGGGGAAAGAAAGAACACGCGCTATGGAAAGAGGCAAATCGAAAATTTTCAATTTTCACTCCAAAACTATAAATTGGGAAGGTTTTACATCCAGCATGGAAACAATAGACTGAAAAACAAACTTTAAGGATAAGAAAACGGGAGATGCTAATAACTCCAGAAGAAAAGACGCTAGAAACAGCGGAAAGACCTGTCCCAAAAAAACAACAGAGGAAAGAGAAGCAGATTCGAAATAAGAGGTCAATTTTCCACAGAGAGAAAAGGAGTGACAATAAAGAGAGAGAGTAATTGCAAAGACAACCCCATCAGAAAAATATTAAATGATAAACTGTACAGGATTGCGTCATACACGGCCTAATTGAGAACCATACAGAGAAAAATGATAATGCTGTTGAATCAATAAAGGTTAACTCAAAATACTTCTATAATTTTGCGAAAGGAAGACGAAAAATCATACGACTATCGAAACTTTGAAGAATGAAAACAATGTAGTAACCGATGATCTAAAGAAGAATCTGAAATATTAAGAGCTCAGCGTGAATCAGCTTTCAGTATCCCCACAACCAATAAACTAATATGCGACAGAAACGCGTTCTGTGAAGAATTACGAGGAGAAATTCAGTCTCGGAAAAGACCTCTGGGCACTAATGAGTTAAGGTAGGGAAGAAGGGAGGACCTAAAGGCCATGGAATACAGGGTGGTCCAAAAGCCCGTATCTATTTTGCTGAAATAGTGATATTTCTATTTTATTTTCTACGGGAAAATGTACAAGAACGTGTGATGGTAGTAACACTACGTATCCAAAGAAAGAAGTGCAAAGAAATTAGAAAAATTCAAAAGATGATTTCACAAACCAGGACCTACAGACGAAGCAATTCGCGAGCTGGTCAATAAATTTAAAAGGACAGGATCTGTTCATGATGAGGCAAGATCTGGATGTCCAGATATCTCTCAAGAAAATGTTCAAATTGTAAGAGATGCCTTTGAAACAAATCCTAGAATGCCAACGCGCGCGGCATCACGTAGATTGGGCATACCAAAAAAGACTGTTCTAAGGATTTTAAAATCAACATTAAAAAAAAATTACCATATCCAAGTGCTACACGAGTTACATGAAGAGAATTATCCCAGACGAGCCGCCATGTGCACAGAATTGATTGAAAAACTTCATACCGAAAACTTATTAAACCACATTCTTTTCAGTGATGAGGCGACATTCCACAAATGCAGAAAGGTTACTCGACATAATTGCCGTATCTGAGCTAGTTAAAAATCAGTTTTACGAATGGGAGAGAGATATTCCCAAAGTTAGTGTCTTGTTGGGTATGACAAGATCGAAGATTTAGGGACCTTTTTCTTTGCAGAAGCTAGGGCAACAGGGTCAATTTACCTTCACATGCTTCATCAATTTCTTGAACCCCAGCTTCATTCAGATGACATTTTCGACAATGTCTTTCAACAAGATGGCGCTCCATGTCACTATGCAAATATCGTTCGGGCGTACCATGATGAACTCTTACCAAATCGCTGGATTGGAGGTGGTGGAAACGGGCCGTGGGCAGCACGACCTCTGGATTTAACACAATTAGACTTCTTTGCGTGGGGCTTCATGAAGTCTGAGGTTTACAAAACAAGAGTTGTAGACCTGCAGGATAGCTAAAATGACCCGAGAGATGCTTGAGAATGTGTTCCGCAATGCAGTGGACAGATATGAGACTTGCAGAGATACTGATGGCGCCCACGTCGAATCTTAGACCTAAGCTTCATAAATAAATATGTATATCTAATTATGTTATTACATTTTTATCCTAAAATACTGTACTATTATTTCAGCAAAATAGTTAGGGACTTTTGGACCACCCTGTACTATATCCCAATTGGACAGGAAGTTCCAAGAAACTCTGAAGCAAAAGATTTACGAGTTATAGCTAATGACTGATGACACGAAATTTGGAACAAAATAAGATAGCAGTAAACAGAGCAAAGATAATAAATGGACAGATACTGAGAACATTTAAAAGGAGGGATAGGAACATAATGATTCCTACTGACAACACTGATCATACCCAAGGTGGAGTATTGCTCAGTCTTACCATCCTATATAAAAAAAAAGAAATTAATTAGTCAACTAGGAGGGATTCAGAGAAGCTTTACAACCAAGATCAATGGATGCAAAGAACTAAATTACTGGGAAAGATTTCGCGAACTGAACTTATATTCAGTGAAAAGAAGAAGAGAGAGGTACACCAGTATTTACACTTGGAAAATAATGGAGGAACTAGTTCCTTATTTTACTTTGAGCGCTAAAACCAATCAAGCAACAATGGAAAGCAGGAAAGGAAGAATTTGTTGTGTTTCAAAGTTAAAGACTAGACGGGGAACATCCTCAACCCTGAAGGAAAATAGTTTTCTTGCGAGAGGATGAAGACTGTTTAACCCACTGCCCAAGGAACGAAGGAACACGAGTGGTGTAGTGGTGAGTATCTTCAAAAGATGATTAGACACCTGGCTCAGAACATTTCCAGATGAGTCAGGAGTACCTGACAATGTGAAGTGGAAAGTGCAACAAGCCAGCCTCTACTTTACCAGACCAACTCAAGAGGAGTGGCAACAAGCTAGTCCCCCCTCCCCCTCCCACTGGGCGTGACGTTTGTTGACCCCTTCGACTCGTTTTTGGGTAGGTGGGACCTTTATCAGAGGGATGGTGTCCACCTCAATGTCAAGGGTAAAGGTGTGCTAGGCGCGCTGCTCGACCGGGACCTATACCGTATGGCGAGGTCAAGCCGGGGATTGATGACGGGCCCCCACCGGGGAGAGATGATCTTGAGACGCTGGCGGACGTACCTTCAACTGAAGGGTGCGTCCATGTACAGGTGGGTGACGCTCCTTCCCCGTTGGAGGGGGCTCAGGCTCCTGCGAAGTTGCCCCCTCGTTGGTAAGGGGCTCTTCTACTCTCGACAGCCCTGGCTGTTCAGGAAACGGGTCGTGCTAGGGGGCGGTCAGAATAGGGAAGGCTACCTCTGTGCAGTGCTTTTTAATGCTAGGTCGATTAGGAATAAGTTTTGCGAGCTACGGGCGCTCTTAGCATCAGAATACCAGGATATCGTTGCTATCACCGAGTCATGGATTCATACTGATCGTAGGGACTACGTTGGGGAGTTCGAGATTCCCGGGTATAGAATGTTTCACAAGGATCGCACCTGTGGGGAGGGGGAAGGGGTACTAATATACGTCAGAGACACGTTGAGTCCGGTTGACTGCCAGTTCCGAACGGAACGGGAGCTGCTTGGCGTTGATCTGAACCTGGGAGGGACGAACTATAGGTTAATCTTGGTGTACAGACCTCCGCATCTCCTCCTCGACGATGATACAGCTCTGTACACCGAACTCCGTAGCCTGCTAGGGTACAAGGTGTTATAGTTTTAGGAGACCAACTATCGCGGCAACTGGGAAGACAGCACTGCTGATGCCGAAAGAAGGAGGCTAGTTGACTTAGCTGATGAGAACTTCCTGACTCAGTGGGTCAATGGGCCTACACGAGGCGAAAGCGTTCTAGACTTGGTATTCACGACCGAAGACAACCTCGTCACTGGCCTCACCGTTGACGAATCGTTGGGCGCGAGTGAACACGGTTTGATTAGGTTCTGTGTCTGCGTTCCTCGGGTGAAGCGTAGTAACTCGAAAGGCAGTAAACACGATCTACGGCGGACGGACTTTATTGGCGTCCGGGATAGCGTAGGTGAGATGGGGTGTGAGGTCGGCGGCGATGTTAAGGGAGTGTGGAGTGCATTCCAGGACCAGTTTATGGTGCTGCAGTCTGCTGCCATACCCTCAAAACCGGTCACCCCGGCTTCAACGCAGCCTAAATGGTTCAGTTGGGACATCGCTTTGGCTATCCGAAATTGGAAAGCTGCGTACAGAAGGGCGAAGGCCAATCGTTCCCATGAGAACACAGAGGCGTATGTCCGCCTGTGTAAGGAAGTCAAGGCGAAGGTTAGGCTAGCGAAACGTAATGAAGAACTCCGGGTGGCAAGCCTCTGCAAGGCAAACCCTAAGGAGTTCTTCAGTTATTTAATAGTAGAAAGCCCATTAGAAACATGATAGCCCCGTTAAAGGACCCCAGCGGCGCGCTGCGGATCTCCGACGGCACATCACTAATGTGCTGAATGAGTACTTTGCGTGAGTGTTCACTAGGGAGGACACCCGCGTCATCACCGAGCCAGGCGTTAGTCACGAAGGTGCCGGCCTGAATAGCATTCGGTGTACCGCGACAGTCGTTGCCGATAGAATAGACAAACTGAACGTGTTTAAGGCTCCTGGGCCAGACCAGTTCCAACCCAGAGCCTTGCGGGAAGTGCGCGACCAGGTGGCTCCCCATCTGGCTACAGTCTTCAATAAATCGTTGGAGACAGGCCAGGTGCCTGGAGGAAGCACCCTTTAAGAAAAGGGATCACGAAAGTCCAGGGAACTATCGTCCCATTAGTCTCATTTCGGTTGTAGGTAAATTATTAGAGGGAATAATAACGGATAGGATCGTTGACCATTTGGATTCCTACGGCCTGCTTGGAGACTCCCAACATGGGTTTACGCGGCATAATTCGTGTTTCATCAACTTGCTCGGGTTTTTCCACGTCATATAGAGTGAGTACGATAAGAGTAGGGCGATTGATATACTTTATCTCGACTTTCAGAAAGCCTTTGATAAGGTACCTCACCGCCAGCTAATGGCCAAATTCCGCGCGTTGGGGATCGGTGGGGAAGTATGTAGCTGGATTGGAAACTGGCTGAAGAATAGGCGGTAGAGGGTTGTAATTAAAGGGGCTAGTTCGGGTTGGGCCTCGGTCACTAGCGGGGTTCCTCAGGGTTCCATTTTGGGGCCACTGTTGTTTATCACTTACATAAATGATATCGACGCTGGCATCGTCAGTAGGATCGCCAAACTCGCTGATGACACCAAGCTTGGGGCCAATGTTGGAACGCCCGAAGCGATCGAGCAACTGCGTGCGGACCTACGTAGGATAAGAGAGTGGTCCGAAAAATGGCAAATGCCGTTTAACTTGGGTAAATGCAAGGTCTTGCACATTGGCTACGCCAATCCCAAGTCGGACTACTCCATATTGGGGAGTAATATCGAGGCCACTGATTTGGAAAAGGACTTGGGTGTGCTAATTAGCAGCGACCTTAAGTTTACCAAACAGTGCATAGAGGTGGAAAAGAAAGCCCAGAAGCTGTTGGGTTATATCAGGAGGCAATTTCGATTTCGGAACAAGGAGACTGCTCTCTCTGTACAATTTCCTGGTTCAGTTGCACCTGGACTATGCTGTGCACGTTGGCCGGGTCGAAAATGCGAAATTTCTTTATTTCTTAAAAAGTACACTATGTGAGAAGGTTTTTTTTAATCACTAACAAAATATTAAAAAATCAAGCGTGTGCTACCCTACTACCCCTATCACATGCCCCTCCTCCCTTTTTTTACCTTCATCTTTGCATATGTTTAATGTTATGTGTTACATGATAAGTTGTTTGTTTAATGCTTGATATTTTTATGTTTCAGATAAAAAGAAATAATTTTTCAGATAAATAGAAATAATTTGCATTTGCTTTAATTATAATTTGAATTATTATAAATTATATATAATTTGATTTTACTTCTGAATATAAACTATGACTAAAAAGCAAATCCTCAAATGCAGCCTTTGGATATCCTACGGAATTCCCAGCAGCCATGACTCCTTCAAAAGCAGATGTTGAGAGAGACTACCTTTCTGTGCGCTGTTGTGAAGAACCTAAATCAAAAGGATCAGCAACTACTAATGACTGTTACAGTGTTACAGGGTTGTTGTAAAAGATATTGAAGACATTTGGATGAAATTTTCTTTTCCTACGATTGACACCGAAGGTATCTATCTTAAAAATCAGTCGACTAATAGAAGAAGCCTCAAAATTGAACAAGGTGCCGTTACATCGAAGAAATGAAAGTTTTGCCTTAAAGTAGCTCAGTATGATAAAATGTTTGATATATCTTCTTGTGAATGCTATGATAAGGGAAATGATAGGAAATCTTGCCGGTGTAAGGATAAAATACCAATGGCAGAATGGGAGTCTTTTGTGGGTCAAAAACAAAGAAAAAATCAGTTAGGACCAATTGATCGCATAGCTAGTTCAACAAAGAAGAGATCTTCAGCAAGAGTTCAATAAGCACAAAACCATCAACTAAAAGCACAATTTAGAATTGACAGAATATTCAGAACAGGCACTCCTATAAAAACCTAGCATTAACAGCAGATCGTTGTCATGTAAGTTGTAGAGCTGCAGCTGCAATAGTCAATGCAGCCTTAAAAGATATGGGGATCCTTAACCACACCAACATGCTTGACAGAAAGAGAAAGAAATCGCATGGGTGAAACAAATACTTTTAGGTCTAAATTCGAAAATCTGAAGATGGAGTGCCTTGGATTTGATGGAAGGAAAGATAACGCTAACTAAAAGTGCAAAGATAAAAGAAGAACACTATGTTATTGTGAAAGAACCTGGAAGGCATCTATGTAGACCATGTCACACCAGATAATGGAACTGCTCGCTGCATAGCAGAAGAGTTGATAACTATTATTTACAGACTCGAACAGCACAGACACTATCAAAGCTTTATTGTGTGATGGTACTCCTGTAAATACAGGAAAAATTGGTGGAGCCATAAAACTGGTTGAAATTCATCTTAACAGACCAGTGCAGTGGTTGGTGTGCCTCTTGCATTTGAATGAGCTGCCTTTTATACACGTCTACAAAGCCATTGATGGTAAAACAACAGGTCCAAATACTTTTGTGGGTTCAATTGGGAAACTGAAAACAAATTTAACAAAATTAGAGGTAGTCAAATATTCTCGAGTAAATTTAGATGAACAACATAGATCAATCATAGAACCAGTATTAAAGAATAACGCCTACTTTGCCCACCCAGAAAATATACTCGTATCAATGGTGACTGACGAGAGACTAGAATTAGGGAGCAAGCTATTCAGAAAATCATCCTTTCAAGAACAGGATTTTCAGGTACGAGAAAATTTGAGTTGCCTCAAACCCTCAATTTCCAATCTACTGACTACACCGAGATGATCTATTGGCGAAAAGAGATCATTACTCCTCCACCACTGCTAAACAATTTTAGCGATGATGAGCTACTACAGGCTCGATGTAAGCCACTGGAGATAGTTTCTTTTCCATGCCACAGTCAAAGTGTGGAAAGGGCAGTGAACCTAGTAACAAAGGCATGTCAGGAAAGAATAGGATATGACAACCGTCAAAAGTTTATCTTAAACTCATTAGAATCAAGGCGAAAACTGCCCAAGTTTGAATGGAAGCCCAATGGAATGAGCAAGAAACATATGAAATAAAATTTCCTAATGATATTGAAAATTTCTTCCTTTTGATGTGATAAGGAACAATGAAAAAGTGAATTGAATTTTAGCACATTTATTGTCTCTAATTTTTTTCTTCTGAAAATATTCTTGTACTCGATTAATTTTCTTAATACTGTACATTATTAAATAAAATATTATATGTTAATAAAGATTTATGTCATCAAAAAACCTGAATGTAGAGTAAGTTTCGTATAAATGGAATATTCTTCAATATAGGTCAAAAAGTGAAAAATTGTGCCAGGGGTAGGAGGCTTTAAACAGCAAAAATAATTTATGAGGGGGTTCCTGTGTTCCATTCAAACCCCTCACAATATGTACCTTTTCAATATAAAATTTCGACCCGGCCTACACGGCGTGTGCAGTTCTGGTCGCCAACCCTCAGGAAAGATATTGACAGGCTGGAGCGAGTCCAGGCGAGGGCCACAAAGTTAATCCCTTCCGTTAGGCATATGGGCTACAATTGACGCTTACGCGCCCCGAATTTGTTTTGGCTGGAAACTCAGAGGCTGCGTGGTCAATTCATTGAGGTTTTCAAGCTCTTACACAGGTTCAACAATGTCGATTTTAGTTCTCTCTCATTATATATACAAGTACATACCTTTGGTAACCTCTCATTTGCTTCCGCCTGAATTGTTCATTCTGAAGGTCAAGCTTTTCACTCCACCTTAGACCTACAGTTTAACATGGAATCCGAACCACGCCCCACCAGCAACCCAGCGTCTTAACCACTAGGCCACCCAGGGTACCCATTTATCTACCAACCACTTTCTTTGTTGTGTAGAAGGATGAACAGCTGGGTTTTGCTGTGCGCCAGCTGCCATCACCGGGTCTCGATCTCGGGGACAATAGATTCGTAGTCAGCGACGCTAACCACTACATACATACATACATACATACATACGGGTCATTCCATGTCAGTTCAACGGAATTTTGGGTCGAAAACACGTGACCATCACCGATTTAAAAAAAAAAAATTGGCACACTTATAGATCTCGGTGAGAAAAACAGAATGGCACTTGTTTCAACACTCTAGGTCATATGGTTCCGGAGATATGGCCATTCGAATTTTGTAAAAAAAAAAGGTCAATTTCCAAAGTCATACCATATTTCAACATGAAATATCTCGGCTCCTATTGCACTTACAGAGACCATTTAAACTATTTTAAAGCTTTTAAGCAGATCTACAACTTTCTTTCTATTCATATTTTACCTCAGTGGTAAAAAAAAGGTTGATCTTATTTTTGACCTTTGACCTTGTGTAGGTCATTTGATGTCACAACGGATTTTTTTCTCCTTTCACCCAATTTTGGGTACATATATCTACCTTAACCTAGAACAAGATTTTTAGTATTGATTAAGTTAGTATAGACGCTACAGCCATTTCAGTGGACCATACCTACCTCCATTTTGACAAAGTACCCTTTTCCACCAAACTTTGGAGCGCCGTTTCTTTGGAACTGTTTGAGCTAGTGTGTTGCAAAAAGTACCATTAGATTTGTCTCACTGAGATCTATAATGTCTGCTATTTTTAAAACAATTTGCCTTTTAATATGTATATTAAAATAACCTATTCCTTTATTTTTATCAATTGAGTTATAAGAACTGATTCTTGTTTAGCTGGGTGAAACCATGAAAAAAAGAGGCATCAACATAACTTTATATTTAAAAAAGGCAGTTATTAGGTATTTACAACATATTTTATGGAAGCCATTGTTGTTACATTTATCAGGTCATCCCATAAGTAATGTTTTTTACGATAGATTGTTTAAACTAGTCCTACTCGGTTTAAGCATAAATTTTCCGAAGGTTATATCTAAGAGGAGATCTATCGTGTTTCGCTACATACTTTACAGACCTTGACCAGTGAAGACGCGTTTTGCTTTATGTGAACCCCTCATAAACATGGCGGTATCAGAAGAGCATATCAGTCATATAATGCTTTATGAGCTCAAAAAAGGGAATAGTGCTACTGAAGCAACGCGAAACATTCAGGACGTTTATGGCAATGATATTCTGCATGCGAGGAAATGTCAAAAATGGTTTCAAAAGTTCAGGAATGGTGACTGCTGTTTGACAGATGCAGCACGCTCTGGACGCCCTGCTGAGTTTGATGATGACCCGCTGTTAGCCGCACTTGAAGACTGTTCAACAACTGTCAAAGAATTGGCCAGAAACTCAATTCATCCCCGTCCACCATCCATCGACATTTGCAACAACTCGGGAAAGTGCCTAAGTTAGGAAAATGGGTGCCACATGAATTGTCGGTCGACAATCTGAGGGTGCGGGTAAACATTAGCACAGCTCTTCATTCCCGTGAACTCCAAGATCCATTTTTGCACCGTTTAGTGACTGGTGATGAAAAGTGGATACTGTACCAGAATGTTAAGCGCCGTCAACAGTGGGTTTGTGCTGGAGAACCAGCGACACCACAGCCAAAACCAAATCTTCACCCTCGGAAGGTGTTGCTTAGTGTTTGGTGGGATAAAGGTGGTGTAATACACTTTCAAATCTTACCACACAACCAAACAATCACCGCTCAAGTCTACTGTCAACAACTGGGTCGATTGAACACTGCACTAAAAGAAGAGAGACCTTCTTTGGTTAATCGGAAAGGAATCGTGTTCCACCACGACAACGCACGTCCCCATACCGCTCGGATCACTTCTGCAAAAATTGAGGAGCTTGGGTGGGAAAAACTTCCACATCCTCCATATTCTCCAGACCTTGCGCCTTCAGATTATCATCTTTTCAGGAGTCTGCAAAACTATCTTGACGAGAAACAGTATACTTCTTTAGATGACCTGCACACCAGTCTTTGTATTTTTTGCCTCAAAACCGCCTGAATTTTATAAACATGGCATTGAAAAGCTGTAGGACGTTGGCAGAGTGTCATTGATTCCGATGGAAAATATATACTAGATTAAAAAGTTTCAGTTGAGTTTTTTTTGTCCTTCAAATTCCGATCTAAAAAACGACATTACTTATGGGATGACCTGATATAATAATAATAAAGTATTTGTATACGCCTTTCAAGGTAATTATTTATCCTACCAAAGATTTGGCCTTAGACAAAAACTGAGATCATTATTCAACAGCAAACAGTAAGAAAGAAAAACCTATAATAAGAGACTTTAGTCCTGCCTAATAAGACTCAAATTTAAATAGGACTGCTAAGATACTAACCTAAATGCAAAATATAATTAATAGATAATAAATGGTTTTAATGAACAATGATACAAAATTTAAGTACCATTGAACTAACTTCCAGACATTTCATATGAAATATGTGTACCTAATATTATCAATGAAAAAAAAAGAACAGGCTGGTAAAAAAAAATCACATTGATGAGGCAAAAAAGATTACCTGTTGGCTGCTACACTATTAAATGCTCAAGCATAGATGTGGCCTTCATTTCTGACCGGGTCAAAGTGTATGTCCTGCCATTTGTGGTAACTGGACTCACAATCATCAGCACATCACTGGCATCAACTTGAAGTTCATCAGGTGGGGAAGGATATACAAATGAGCGTGCAGGTCCATCGGGGTGAAGGAAGGTCAAGTTGACCTCATTGCTCTCTGGCGAGATACCAGTGGGAATCATAGACTGCTAAGCAATAGCCTTTCATAGATGCCAATGGGATGTTGTTTCTCTGAAGAATGGTGACTCTTTCCGATCTGGATATAGTCGAGGAAGAATACGAGTAGACTTCTACCAGTCCATCGCTGATTGGCTTGATGCAATGGATCTTCTGGGTTCCTGAAAATAACAGGTTTTAGCAATGGGATATAATTTCAGAATATTTTGACATTCGATCATTATTCAGAGTTCCCACTAAATTATATCCTTGAAATTCCATGATGATTGGAGGCGAATTTCTATGACAAAAACTCGCAAGAAAAAGCTTAAAATTATATTTCTGGAGTGAGGAATGGATTAATTGTATAATTAGGAATAATAATGGAATGGTTTTTGCATTTTTGTAGCGTTTTTCCAACATCAATCGGTGGATTCATACTCTTCTGTTGTCACGAAGGTGAAAGTGATTGAAGGAAGCGCTGTGACTGCAAAGTTGTAGAGGGCCAATAGATCAAGGATGGGTTCGGAACCTCCTATTCTTTGGAGGCTAGCCCTGGCCACAAGCCTCTTCACAGATCCGCTGATACCATTACATGGCCCTTTACCGTGACTCGTGGCAAAGAAATGCCATTCAGCCTCAACTCCGAAATCTTCTTCATGATGGCAGAGGTTTATAAAGTTCTTGCAATTTTTATATTGTGCAGCACAACCATCACTGACGCAAAAGATTTTGGTAATTTGATGGGATGCTTTAATAAAATTTATGAGATGGGTTTGGAAGAGGTGAACGGATATTACATCATGCTGGTTGCAGTCAGAAATTGCAACAAAACTTTTATGCATCAGTTCATTGTCTTGTCAGTAGTAGACTACAAAAGGATGTATTGTAGCTTGGCAGTATTCCAATGGAATGATTGCACAGCATCTTGAACTATATAGCATAATTCTCCGCAAAGTCACCGATAACGAGAAATTCACCTTCGCGGAATTCTTCTTTCTTTTCTTGTGAAAATTTCATCTGGCTTCTTGCAAAGAAATCATGTTCCAGGAGAGCTTCTAGTTTTTCATGAAAACTTTGGATGAATTCATCTGCAGAAAGTTTTTGTGTTTGCAGCATTGATCTGTCCGTTGAAATCCATTGCCTGAATTCAATCTCATCAAGCCCTTTTCTGTCGAAGGCTGTAGTTAAGAAGTCTGTGAAGGCCTCTTTTCTTGGGCATTGATCACATTTCCCAAAGCAGCATATCTCCCAAGGTGGATTACATTGGAGGAGGGCTAGACAATGCCTGTAGTGACAAATATAATTTGTCTCCAGCCCATCATCCCATGTTGATGAGCTAGGTTTATCGGGAGGGTACTGCTCCACCTGGAAAACACTGGTTATTGCTGCCATCATGAATTTGACATTCTGGTGCTTAGTGCAAATTTATGCAGACAGAATGTTTTACACTGGCACCTGGCAACTCACATTCTTTTGGCCGAAGCCCTTCAAATTTTGAAAATCCTATTTTAATTGTTGGATGGTTTGTTTTAAAAAGCTCAAATGCTTCTTTTAGGTTGCATAAGATTAGCGATTTTTGTTTTCTTTCCCGCCTACCATCAGCTCCTTTTACAGAAACAATCTTTCAACCCTGGCATTTGTCTACTCACATCTGGCGAATGATAGAAGTCAATTACTTTGGCAGCAGTTTCACTATTCAGGCATTTCCCCAAACGCGGATTAAGAGTTGAAAGCACTCCCTTCTCCCTCACCAAACTCTTTGCTTGCCTAGCCAAGTAATCTGAGCACTTAAATTCCTCTCTGATCTTTACTCGTGTCCATCTTTTTGGTAGGATAGTAAGAATTGTCAGTTTTTCACTTTGACTTGTCACTTGATTAAATTTCTCTTTTAGTTGTTGAAGAATCTCCAGTTCTGTATCATCTGAGTCACTGCATGAAATTGGTTGTTTAGTTGCAAGTTCAAGCTTTCTTTTCACAACAACTACTTTCCTCAACTTTCACTTTGCGTAACCAGCGCTGTCAGAGTTTACATGGTTTTATTGGGGGTCTCATCAAGTGTGGCCAATGAAGCATCGAATTTACTAAGCTCATACTGCATTTCAACTACATCTCCAACGGTTTCTAGCTCAGATGGAGCACTTGATGAGGTGGATGGTGATTTTTCAAGTGGTTCACATTCAGGCATTGGGGATGGACAATTTGCTTGTATATTTCGACAGGTTGTACATGCTTTATGATTATTTGTTAGTTTCAATTCAGGATTTTGATCAATCAAATTTTTAGTCAATGCACGAATGCCTTTTTTCACTTTTCCTTTGTTTTTTTAAATGGGTCACAACAGAACCTGCCCATATTCAAACTGCTGAAATCCATGTTTATCTAAAAAGAAAAAAAAAAACATATGTAACTTAAAAGCCAGGGTTGGGTTCAATTACACAAAATGGAAACAAATACAATTTTTTTTATTTTTCTTCAAATTAATTACAGTTAATATTATACTTCACAATTTCAAGATCAATTGCAATTACAATTAATTTTGTCTGAATCAATTATAATTACAATTACACAAATATAACTATCTATTCTACAGGGTGTCCCATAAGTCCGGCATCATAGGAAAAATAATAAAAAAGGCAAAACAAAAGCTTTTTTTTACAGAATGTGCTCAATATGTCCACCATTGTTTTCAATACACAAATTCAGAAGTGATACCCAGTCAGCAAGCACATGGTGAATGATGTCAGGAATAATGGTGTTACATGCCCCAATAATGCGTTGCCGCAAATGTTCAACACTCCTAATTTTCTCTGCGTATACCAGTGCTTTCAAGTGGCCCCAGAGATAAAAATCTAGTGGCGTGAGATCCGGGCTTCTAGCTGGCCATTCCACAGGCCCTCAACGTCCTATCCAATGACCAGGGAATTGTTGTACAGGTATTCCCTTACTTGGGTGCTGTAAAGTGCAGGAGCGCCGTCTTGCTGGAACCATGTTGGGAAATTTCCTTCTTCGTTCAAGACACTGGGAAATGCTTCTTCCTTGAGCATACGTAGGTAGGTGCCTCCAGTGACATGTTCATCGAAAAAGAAAGAGGGGGCCTATGATGTGATCCTTCCAAATGCCACACCATACCATCACCCGAGATGCACCTTGTTCATTTGAAGAGGTATCCCACTGAGGGTTGTTTTGAGACCAGTAACGGGTGTTCTGTCAATTTACCTCACCATTTCCATAAAAAACAGCCTCGTCATTGAAGAGATGGTGGACAGGAAATTGGCATCCTGAGCATATTGTTCCGTAGCCCATTCACAAAATTCCATCCGCCAGTCAGGATCATCATCGCTTAATTTCTGTAGGATTTGAAGTTCATATGGATGCCATTTGTGAGCCTGAAGAATGCGATGGATGCTACTTTTCGACACTCCTATCTCGGCGGACAATCGCTGAAGAGACTTATTGGGACTTCTGTTAAAATGAGCCAGGATAGCAGTCGCTGTATCATCGTCAGTGGACCTCCTTGAAGGTCCACTGCGTGGTGGTTATCTTCTATGGATCCTGTTTCCTTAAACCTTGCAATAAGTCTGCTAACACAACTCTCTGTTATTGGCTCGCGGTCTGGATGCAGTCTGTTAAATTCAGCAGCGGCCTCTCTTTGACTCCAATTTCATATGAGTAGAATTATCAGGATTCGTTCTTCCTTGCTGACAGACATTATGGCCTGTAGAAAGAGAAAAATATGAATTATGGTTTGTAAATATGCATAATTACCAATGTATCACATTTACCCCAACATATGGTAATTGGGGGAGGGATGGGGGTAATGGCGTTTTTTACTTTTTTGGAGGGGTAATGGAGTGGGGGTGGGGTGGGGGTAATGGAGGAGAGGGGGGAGTGATGGGGGAGAGGGGTGGGTAATGGGGGAGAGGGGTGGAGTAATGGGGGAGAGTGTTGGGGTAATGGGGGAGAGGGGTTGGGTAATGGGGTGGGGTAATGGGGTGGGGTAATGGGGTATATAGCAGCATATGTCACAGTGCTACCAGCCCGGAGGGCCAAGTTGTAAACGGTCGCGAGCGATAGCGAGCTACCGCTTGTTATACATCATACTATTGAGCTAAAAAGTGTCTGTGTGTCTGTCCGCTTTCTTCGGAACCATGCACAGACTAAACGGCACATCTGAAATTTCTCCAACCACCACCATCTGATAGGCCATGAGCTGACGATGTGCTCTGTCAAGTTTCCCGGTCCTAGGTCACTCAGCGGCCGAGCACGAGCTATTTAATGTCTATTACCAGTGAATGTAAGTACTTAGAAAACGAAAATGACGAGAGCAAAAATACATAATAAACAGTTTGGTAGTCCCGATAATACGTAAGTACCAAAATACATATACATATATATGTTGGGGTAAATGTGATAAATTGGTAATTATGCATAATTACCGGTAAATATGCATAATTACCAATTTATCACATTTACCCCAACATACGGTAATTGGGGGAGGGATGAGGGTAATGGGGGTAATGGCGTTTTTTACTTTTTTGGATGGGGTAATGGAGTGGGGTGGGGTGGGGTTAATGGAGGGAGGGGGGAGAGATGGGGGAGATGGGTGGGGGTAATGGTGGAGAGGGGTGGGGTAATGGGGAGAGGGGTGGGGTAATGGGGGAGAGAGGTGGGGTAATGGGGTGGGTTAATGGGGTGGGGTAATGGGGTGGGGTAATGGGGTATAGAGCAGTATATGTCACAGTGCTACCACCCCGGAGAGCGAATTTGTGAAAGATCGAAAGTGCGTGGAAAGGATAAGACCCCATAAACCTAAAGTAATATTTAGTTAATTTCAAACGAAAAAAATCAAAATTGAAATGGCTGCAAGTTTTTATGTTTTCATTCTTGCAAAAAATGAGTTGAATTTTCTAAATCAGGGTAGAAAATTGCACTATTTACCGCATTTTTTAGAAAATCGAAAGTAGTGCGTGGAAAGGATAAGACCCCATAAACCTAACGTAATATTTAGTTAATTTCAAAAGAAAAAATTCAAAATTGAAATGGCTGTAACTTTTTAAGTTTTATTCTTGCAAAAATGAGTTGCATTTTCTAAATCAGTTTCAAAAACTGCACTATTGAGCGAATATGTGAAAAATTCGTAAGTAGTGCGTGGAAAGGATAAGACCCCATAAACCTAACGCAATATTTAGTTAATTTCAAACAACAAAATTCAAAACTGAAATGGCTGTAACTTTATAAGTTATCATTCCTACAAAAACTGGTTTGCATTTCTAAATTAGAGTATGACATTGCACTGTTGAAGAAATTTGTGAAAAAAACGAAAGAAGTGCGTGGAAAGGATAAGATCCCATATACCAAACGTAATATTTAAAAATTTCAAACGAAAAAATCAAAATTGAAGTGGCTGTAACTTTATATATTTTCATTCTTGCCAAAAATGAGCCAAATTTTTTGTAAATCATGGTAGAAAATTGCACTATTGATCGCATTTTTGAAAAAATCGAAAGTATTCCGTGGGAAAGATAAGACCCCATAAACCTAACGTAATATTTAGTTAATTTCAAACGAAAAAATTCAAAATTGAAATGACTGTAACGTTTTAAGTTTTCTTTCCTGCTAAAAATGAGTTGCATTTTCTAAGTCAGAGTATGAAATTGCACTATTGAACAAATTTGTGAAAAAATCGAAAGAAGTGTGTGGAAAGGATAAGACCCCCGAAAACCTAACGTAATATTTAGTAAATTTCAAACGAAAAAATTCCAAATTGAAATGGCTGTTACTTTCTACGTTTTCATTCTTGCAAAAAATGAGATGCATATTCTAAACCATGTTAAAAATCTACACTATTCAGCGAATTTTTGAAAAAATCAAAAGTGCGTGGAAAGGATAAGACCCCATACGTCTAACGTAATATTTAGTTAATTTCAAACGAATCATTAAAAATTGAAATGGCTGTAACTTTCTAAGTTATCATTCCTGTAAAAAATGAGTTCCATTTTCTGAATCAGAGTATCAAACTGCACTATTGAGCAAATTTGTGAAAATATCGAAGGAAGTGCGTGGAAAGGATAAGACCCCGTAAACCCAACGTAATATTTAGTAAATTTCAAACGAAAAAATTCAAAATTGAAATGGCTGTAACTTTCTAAGTTAATATTCCTACAAAAAATGAGTTGCATTTTCTAAATCAGAGTATCAAATTGCACTATTGAGCAAATTTTTGAAAAATCGAAAGCAGAGCGTGGAAAGGATAAGACCCCATAAACCTAACGTAATATTTAGTTAATTTCAAAAGAAAAAAATTCAAAATTGAAGTGGCTGTAACTTTCTAAGTTATCATTCCTGCAAAAACTGGTTTGCATTTCTAAATCATAGTATGACATTGCTCTATTGAACAAATTTGTGAAAATATCGAAAGAAGTGTGTGGAATATAACATAAGACCCCCGAAAACCTAACGTAATATTTAGTTAATTTCAAACGAAAAAATTCAAAATTGATATGGCTGTAACTTTCGAAATTTTTATTCCTGCAAGAAATGAGTTGCATTTTCTAAATTAGAGTATGAAATTCCACTATTGAGCAAATTTGTGAAAATTCTTAAGAAGTGCGTGGAAAGGATAAGACCCCTTAAACGTAACGTAATATTTAGTTAATTTCAAAGGAAAAAATTCAAAATTGAAATGGCTGTAACTTTCTAATTTATCAAACCTTCAAAAAAGGGTTGCATTTTCTAAATCAGTATGAAATTGCACTACTAAGCGAATTTGTGAAAGATTGAAAGTGCGTGGAAAGGATAATACCCTAACGTAATATTTAATTAATTTCCAACGACAAAATTCAAAATTTCAATGGCTGTAACTTTCTAAGTTATCATTCCTGCAAAAATTGAGTTGCATTTTCTAAATTAGAGTATGAAATTGCACTATTGAGCAAATTTGTGAAAAAATCGAAAGAAGTGCGTGGAAAGGATAAGAACACAAAAACCTAACGTAATATTTACTTAATTTCAATCGAGAAAATTCAAAATTGAAAGGACGTAATTTTTCTGATTTAATTTTTACAAGAAATGAGTTGCATTTTCTAAATTACCTTAAAAACTGCACTCTTTTGCGAATTTGGGAAAAATTCAAAAAAAGTGTGTGGAAAGGATAAGACCCCATAAACCTTCCGTAATATTTAGTTAATTTCAAACGAAAAAATACAAAATTGAAATGGCTGTAACCTACTAAGTTATCAATCCTGCAAAAAAAGGGTCGAATTTTCTAAATCAGAGTATCAAATTGCACTATTGAGCAAATTTGTGAAAAAATCGAAAGAAGTGTGTGGAAAGGATAAGACCCCATAAAACTAACGTAATATTTAGTTAATTTCAAAAGAAAAAATTCAAAATTGAAATGGCTGTAACTTTTTAAGTTTTATTTCTTGCAAAAAATGAGTTGCATTTTCTCAATCAGCTTCAAAATCTGATAAGTTATCATTCCTACAAAAACTGGTTTGCATTTCTAAATCAGAGTATGACATTGCACTATTGAACAAATTTCTGAAAAATCGAAACTGCGTGGATAGGATAAGATCCCATATACCTAACGTAATATTTAATTAATTTCAAACGAAAAAATCAAAATTGAAGTGGCTGTAACTTTATATATTTTCATTCTTGCAAAAAATGAGCTGAATTTTCTAAAACAGGGTAGAAAATTGCACTATTGATCGAATTTTTGAAAAATCGAAAGTAGTGCGTGGAAAAGACAAGACCCCATAAACCTAACGTAATATTTAGTTAATTTCAAACGAAAAAATTCAAAATTGAAATGGCTGTAACTTCGAAGTTATCATTCCTACAAAAATTGAGTTGCATTTTCTAAAGTAGAGTTTGAAATTGCACTATTGAGCAAATTTGTGAAAATATCGAAGGAAGTGCGTGGAAAGGATAAGACCCCGTAAACCTAACGTAATATTTAGTTCATTTCAAACGAATCATTCAAAATTGAAATGGCTGTAACTTTCTAAGTTATCATTCCTGCAAAAAATGAGTTGCATTTTCTAAATTACCTTAAAAACTGCACTATTTTGCGAATTTGTGAAAAAATCGAAAGAAGTGCGCTGAAAGGATAGACCCTATACACCTAACGAAATATTTAGTTTAATTTCAACGAATCATTCAAAATTGAAATGGCTGTAACTTTTCTAAGCTATCATTCCTCCAAAAATGAGTTGCCGTTTTGTAATCAGAGTATCAAATTGCACTATTGAGCAAATTTGTGAAACAATCGAAAGAAGTTGCGTGGAAAGGATAAGACCCCGTAAGTTAATGTAATATTTAGTTTAATTTCAAACGAAAAAAAACAAAATTGAAATGGCTGTAACTTTCTAAATTATCATTCCTGCAAAAAAATGAGTTGCATTTTTTCTAATTATAGTATGAAATTGCACTATTGAGCATATTTGTGAAAAAATCGAAAGAAGTGCGTGAGTAGTAATGAAAATGTCAGACAGCAATGGATCAATTTGAAATTTCCCCCTCACCGTCCTTCATGGCGGTCCTCCACCGCCTTCATTGAGGTCCTCCACCGTCCTTCATGGCGGTCCCTCCTTTATGAGTTGGTCCTTCATGGTCCTTCAAAAGAAAAAAAAAAAAAAGAAAAAAAGAGGGGAAAAAAAAGAGGGGAAAAAAAAAAATCTTTTTTTTCACCTTCATTCAAAAATAAAATTTTAAAACAATTTTAAAAAAATAATTTAAAAAAATTAAATTTTAAAAATTAAATTTTTAAAAATGATTCGTCCTTCACCTTCCTTCAAAAAAATTTAAGAAGGATTGATCCTGGCCTTCCTCCTTCAAAAAAGTTCTTTCATGAGGCAAACAAGAACAAACACGCAAAACACACATACATACATTCGAGTACTTTCTGTTCAGGCAAGTTCCGCCAGACATTAGAAATGAAAACTTATATGAATATCTGAAAGGTTTTAATAGGCCTAACGAGTGTGCATCAGCACATCCAATTTTCAAATGTTAACAAATTGCGAACAATACATAAATGAAAATCAGAGTGATCATATTTTAAATCGAAAAACAAGTTCTTTGTTTAAGATCTGTATTATGAAAAATAAAATGAATATTTATTATTTTAATTTAAATAAATTAATTTCTCTCTTTTTAAGGGAAACTGGCTTATTTTCAAACGAGATGACCTTCAAATACAATATATACTTATAGTACACGCATATTTGTTTATTTACTTTTAAATATGTAGTTTTCTGTTATTTACATCGATATATTCCATCACATTCACTTTCACATGCCATCTTCTGGTATATGAATTAATAATTTTACCGTTCATCAAATTTCGTTATAAAATTGCATGTGTTAAAAAGAACCAAGTTGCCTAACGCGGCTTTGAAACTGAAGCAGTAATTCTGTTATCCTCCTCTAAACATCCACTTAAATATTATTACTAATATTAATTTATTGTTATTATTACATATATATGTACACGTATTAAGAGTATTTAAATTAAATATATTGATTTCAATTCCCTGCGTAACAAAAGCAAACTGACAAAATTCTGCCTTCTAAGCCAACTGACGGAGTAATATATGCTTTAATTAAACAGATGTTGCTATCAGGCAACTCATCATAGTCATCGAATAGAATCAACTAGTGAACTAATATATATATATATATATATATATATATATATATATATATACTTTTAAAGAGAACACATTACGTAATTTTATATTTTAGAAGTACAAATCATCAAATTTTATTTCCATCTTAGCCATGACTTCTTTCCACGGTAGTAAACATCAAATTATTATTCTTAAGTTTCTGTAAACCAGTAATTGCAATTGTCTTTTTATCTTATTCCTATTATGTCTATAAATAAAATTTACGCAGTATCCATTTCATAAGAGAATCAACACCTATGATCTTAAAGAATAATGTTAGCTTCTTGGTTTATTTCGAATCGAATAAGCTTACCAGCAGTATATAATACACACACACACACACACACACACACACACACACACATATATATATATATATATATATATATATATATATATATATATATATTTCATTTATTTGATAGGTTCACTGATTCAATGTACAGTATTTGCATAATTCTTTGTACGTTGATTATATTTGGCATCTCAGTTCACATTCTTACCAGATTTTCCAGGCTAGTTAATAAACAATTTCAAAACGTATGTAATTTTTTCTAATAATTTAACTGTAACGAGTAGTAGTTAATCATTACTGCTAACAACTTTTGGCTATAAACTACACAGGTCTACGAATGAGAAATTTGTAAGAGCAGTTTTCTTACTAACAGTTGATTTTATATAAATCAAATACTCTGATTTCGAATAAGGCGTACATTTTACTATCACGTAAGGGCTTTCTGCAAACTGGAAGGGAAACGCCGCTACATAAATAAATATTATTTATTTCAATTTACATTAGGTATCTATTTTGTTTTGCTATGTTAATTACAAATGCAAACAACTTTAAAAAGAAAGATTGTTATTTAAGCCAGCTAGTTTTCTTGCGGCCTATGCTATGGTACTTTTCTTTTATGTAGTAATTCTTAGCGCCCATTTCAACATCCAACAGTAGGCAGTCGTCGTGCTGACGGCACACATTCAATGACATCTTATTAGTTTTTAATAAAAATTAATTTGACTAAGTTTTAATTAAAATTAATTACATGTGTAATATGAAATATGGCATTTTGTGAAATTCTGTACGTAATGTCGAAAACTAATATTATTTTCGGAACCAGCGTGCAAAAATTACTCTACAGGTGATACATTATCTCGATCAACAAAAACATCTACCAGTCATGCCTCCTTTTATAATGTTTCAAATGTAAATTTAATTTCAAAGCGCCTTAACATGTAACATTGGAGGATATATTTTAAATATTTTTACTCGAAATAAAAATCGTTGATTTATTCCTACTGCCGTTAATTCATTATTTTTGACGAATACCTAATTTAATTTTTCATTCATTTATAACACGAATTTCATTATACGTGAATTTAAAACAGAAGCGTATTTATAATGCAGAATGTGTAGACGAAAACACGAAATATAATATCTCTATAAGAACAAGTTTATTTTAAAAATTATTGAAATATGCAAGATTGAAAATTGTTTAATTCATCAGTCTCATTTATAAGTGTTACACTAATTGCTGCAAAAATCGTTTTCTACAAACATTACAATACAGAAAACGAAATTTTGCTTAATGAGAGGGATAGCCACAAATTAAATAGATCTGTTTAGGATCATTCTATAATTTTGAAACACTACTTGCGAGCAATTAGTTTCACTGATTAATATTAATTTCTTTTCATTAGTTTACTAATCCTCATTTCCAGCAACTTTCCGGAATTATACAAATAGGCAGGGATTGCGAAATTTCCATAACGTTATATTACATTATAATACGTTATAATACGTTTCAATACGTCTGGAATTAAGTTGCTGGTTATATTTATCTGTACATTGAAGGAAGAGCCCTTAATTTTATCGTTGCAAAGGTACAAGGTTACAGATATAAAAAGCATTCGTTTTTCTCGTTAACAAACTATGAAATCTGTGGGTATGCATTAGCCAAATTGCATAATGAAACACACACCGAATTGAAATTATGGCGAAATACGGCAACTATTTATGCAATTGCAACACTGCGAGATACAGCTATTTAAGGCCATGCTCTAGTCGTAGCGTTCATTCTTCATGCAATATTCTCAGCGGAAAGTTTGTTAACACTACACCTCCTCTGCCAGTTTGTGAGCATTTTTAAATTTTTAGCATGTTAAATATTAAGCATTATTTTTAAGGATAGGCTTTGAATGAAATTAATTCTAGATGTTCGAGTCCTTTCTGGGTCACGAATAAAAAATATATATATTGGTAGACTATAGACCATATGACAGATATTATTAATACTAAGGATATAAATATATACAGTTGATTAGAGATAATACTGTAATGTCGAAGTGGAGCTACAGACAGACGTTCTCGCACCAAGAAGTCCATAGCTTAGAGGTAAATGGCAGGACTCGTGGATAGTTTGGCTGAGGGTTGGCTGATTTTTTAATTCTTTGCATTAGACTAGTTTTGTTATCTCTGGGACGCTCGGGGCATTGCGGGTAGCAATCATTTGCGAAGCTGTGCATCTCGGGGTTAATTTATGTAAGAGTCTAAAAGACCTGTTGTACAGCAAATTTAGGGTTCTGCCAGATCCTTTTTTATAATTTACCCACAGTTACTGTCTGTATATATTACAACAGAAAGTACGAAAGAGAGTGTCTTTAGCTTCACTTGTACAGAATAGAGAGTTCCTTATGGTCATATTCGTTTTAGCACACAGACTTCGAGATTGTTTTCTTATAGCCGAGTCATCATTCAAGGAGCTGCTAATAGTTTGACCCAAATACTTTAACTCTTGTACTTCCTCAATTACTTCACCATTCATTTTAAACATTATATCAGCTAACTGATTACAGCTTTTAGGATGAAATTGCATAACCTTAGTTTTGTAACATTAAGAAGCTTACTATGTTTCTGCGAATACACTTCGCAGACTTTTAGTAGCCGATCCATACCTTTAACAGAGGGACTTATTATCACCATATCATCGGCGTAAACTAAGTTATTTATACTTGTGTTATCTATACATCAACCCACTGTTGCCTCATTAAGTGAAGCAATTAATACATAAATATACACATTAAACAGCATAGGGGAGAGCAAGGAGCCTTGTCTCACCCTGCAAAAGGAGCCAAAACACTCAGATAGTACATTGCCCACCTAACGGTGAAAGATTGGTGGGAATACCAAAATTTCAATAAATTTAATATGTATATGGGAACCTTCCAGTCTTCTAGTTTCGCAAATAAAATATTATGGTTCACCCTATCATATGCATTACTTATATCTAGGAAACAGCTATAAATAGCTGAATTACTGTCAATGTATTTAGATATTGTTTTTTAAGCACATAGATACACAGGTCAGTTGAGTGGAACCTTTTAATGCCAAACTGTTTAGGAGATGTCCATAGGAGATCATTTAATCGGAGTAACAAGAGTTTTTCTAGTTTCGAGAAGCAGCAATCGATATAGTCAAATAATATCACCAACAAAGAATATTCTGTGTTAATTATATACTATAACATATATGTAGTTTTCCGTGTCACAGTACTATATTGTTCCTTCATCCAATATTTCTAGGAAACGTTGGGTACCACAAACAATCAAGATATGGACGTCGAACAAAATTTACTTGACACACTTGTACAGCTTCGTTCAGTACCGTATCCAAATTACCGATTATCTAATAACGGGGAAATGTAAGCAAGTTTTACTTTAGTAATATATATATATATATATATATATATATATATATATATATTGTCGGATGCAGTGGTTAACAACAACTTGTGAGAATGATCAACGCGTTTAGGATTCTAAAAGTACATTTATACACATCACTCATTTCCAATGTTCCGTAAATATTTGTGCAGGTTTGAAGGAGAGCAGCTTTAGCTCTATACAAACTTTTTACATGGCTAGTTACGCAAAGAACTGGTGCTGGCTCCCCCATATATATTTAAATTCTTGTACATATTCAGTGTTTCATTTCTTATTTTGGATCTGATACTGTAAGAATGACCAGAGTTACCTTTAGAGAGAGGCATGTCCTTAACCGTGCAACATTGAAAGAACACTACGATGCAGTAAGCGTAACTCGTCAGCTTTCAGGAGACGCATTAAGTCTTTAACAGAAGGAACTGATAGCCTCGTATTAGAGCACCAGTCCAACGTTCATATTTACATCATGTATACTACATTCAACGCATGATTCAGTCAAGTCGCTAGTCGACAGTATGGGCATCAAACTTTGGTGGAGAGATTGAGTGTCAAACCTCACTCTGCATGAGATTCCAAAACCCTAACACATCAACAACGTTGCCTAGTTATATATATATATATATATATATATATATATATATATATAATATATATAGAGTCATTTTACCATCCTGCTACCACCTAGTCGAGATGTTCATGTTCCTCAGTCTGACTCATAAACTTCTACAACAATCGTGGTCTTTTCTCAAATTTTCAATCTGCTGAACACCGCCTCACCTCCTCCAAACCTCATCCCTCCTGAAGCTCAGGTTCCTGCGATGACAGTCAGCAACATCATTTCTGTACACTCTTACATTCACTATACTCAGATTCACTCCAAAGGTGTATGATACGTATATGTACGCAATGACCTAACTTGTACACGTATACCGAACCCCGAATTCTATACCCTCTGACTACGGCTTACAATTCGTTACCAAACTAATACACCTGCGCTGTTTCCCTTTCTCCTAATTCTACCACCTACTGTATCCAAATTTCTTTAACTACCTCACTTCCAAAGCGGAATACATTCTATTCCGCTCTCCATTGCTGAAATTTTCATTTTAGGAGATTTCACTGTTCACCAATACCTTTGGCTTTCCTGAATGACCATGAGCTATTGTTCTATTTCATCACACTCTTTCATACATCTAGCTAAGAACCTCTTCAACAACTCTATCTCCTCTTCTTACCCTCCTCTATTCCGCCCGACGGCTCAGCAGCCGAATCTTCTCCTGACAAAGCTAAACTCTTCGCTCAAACTCTCGCTTCCACCTCAACCATGGATGATTCCGATGCTGTTCCTTCATCTCCGCCTCCCTCTGACTTTATCATGCTGAAATTAGAATCGCTTCCAAAAATGTTATCTGTCCCATCTGGGACCATCTCTTGGACGGTGTATGGACCTGATGGGGCTCCTCCTGTTGTTCTTGCACTTCAATGCTAACATCCCGACAGGAAAACGCCTACGTATTTGTTTATTATCTTGTACTTTACCTCCCTGCTAAAAGTTTGCGTTCATTCATCCTGTCCCAGGAGGGGTAACCACCCTAAACCCTTCAGTCAAAATGTTTTGATTTCTTGCCTTTCTAATATTTTTTTTAAACTAACCTTAATAGGAAGAATCTTAACCACTTCTCTTCACACAATCTTCTTTCATATCGTCAGTACGGGGACCCAGGGTACTTCTATCGGTGATCTTTTTGCATATCGCCCTGAATCATGGTCTTCCTTTCATGGTTTCGGCGAAACTCCTGTTATTGTGGCTAGACATATCGAAAACTTTTGATAGAGTATGGTACAAATTTTAAATACCCAAATTGACAACTTGTGGATTTTATTCTACTAACTCTGTCTTCACCTCTAATTCTCCCTCTCGCCGTCCTATAGCAGCGACTGTAGACGACCTCTGTTCTTCACCTAAAGCTATCACAGAGGTGTTCCTCAGGGGCTCTGTTCTGTCAGCCAATCTTTTCCTTTTATTTAATGAATTTTTAATTCGCCCTTCCTTTCCTATTCGCTCCTATGCCAATGACCCAACACTTAACTTCTCTACCCGCTTCCCAGAGCTTCCTTCTCAACAGTCGCACTATGAACCGTGTAGAACGACTATGGAACCCATGACTTCAGGACTTTCTGATTGGATCAGATTGGATCAGAGAATACAATGCGGCTTTCACTGGAACAAGATAGGTTCCTCCGTCTATCTACTCGTCACATTCTTCAACACGACCATAACCTTGTCTTCAACAATATACACCTCAATCTTTCCTCTTCTCTTAACACCTCAGGCGTTTCCTTTCTCGTAACTCTTTCATGTAAAGGTCGCATATGCCATCTATGCAAAACATCTTCTAAGGGATAGGTGCAGTGTACTGCCTACACACTTTCTTAGCCCTCGCTCAGTTGGTGCCTCTGTGCAGGACCTTCTCCGTCTCTGTATGGAATACACTTGAAGGACGTTTTCGTGGGCATTCGCACAAGTCTCATCCTTCCTACATAAAAACAAAACAAAACAAAAACGAGTATTTTTAAACACTTACTCGCATAAATGTAATTCTTTCCGCATATTATGGATTCATCATCTTTACATGTAAATACTTCAACAGCAAGGTGTTGGGGTTAATACCTCTGTTTAATCCCATAGGGTATCTTATATTCCTCAACTCTTGAAGAAGTTTTGTTGTTTCTTGATAAAAATATCCTAACTAGTCAAAATGTTTTGATGGGGTAATACATTTGGAAAGCTATATATATATATATATATATATATATATATATATATATATATATATATATATATATATATATATATAATATATATATATATACACACAAGATCATGTACAGAATTTGTAAATGAGGCAGCTTTTTTCATCATGAATCTACAGGCCTTAATATTCTACTAAGCATAAACGTGGCTTTGATAAACCTTGTGGAGATACTTATAATACATATTGATAGCTTTGTAAACTTGATTTTTCTAGGGAATCTAACTAATGTATAGTTTGTTTTTAAGAAATTAGTGTTCAGCGTTTTTTCGCTTCTTTTCCAGGGCAACGTGTGACGAGCCCTTTAAAAGTATCCCGAAATGCATTACCACCAGCATGCTCAAGTGGGGATAAGTGGGAACGACAGAACAACCAGGAACCCTTTGACTACACTACTGAGGTAACCCTCAAACACAGCCAAGACCTCTACACCTCCGCAGGTGTTAAAGATCTAGGTCTGTTGAAGATCATCTCCGATCACGTGCGGTGTGGATGCTAAACGAACAAAGTTCAACGTTACGTCAACTCTAGGACAAAGATTCATCACCGACAAACTCATTGTCGGGTGAAACAGATAAGCAATTTCCTGAAAACCTCCAGCATTACACATTATCTGTAACCTCCAACCCCTTCAAAAACGATCGCTAGCCATACAGAGAGAATGAGCTATTCATTCATCCAACGGTGTATCTCTTACCTTATTGCAAAATGCGAGTAATACCCATACACTTTCTAGAAGTCGCTACAACGTCAGAATTGACCCCCGAGTCGCATATTCGAAGGGCTTCGAACAAGGACTCTCCAACGTAGTTCGATGTTGTCATCGTACATGCTCTTCAGAACAATAATGATCGGGAGACCCGAGTAAGGTTGGCATTTGGGCTTGAGCCAAATAGCGAGGATAGCGATCAGTTCTGGATGTAATACTTACAGAAACCTGGTGGTAGAAAATGTTGACTACATCCTTTCACGTTTTTGGCACAAGCTTCTCAAAGTGGATCAAAGTTAGCCTGGAGAAATTCACGGTTGAAATTGATCATGTGTACCGTGTTGTGGGTCATAGTGCCAACGCCTTATACACTTAACTTCAATTCTCAGGCTATTTTTAGACGGCATATAAACGTCGATCGGTTGCGGATTTATAGCTATAATCCTGTCTCATATGTTTACCATGCTAAACAGCTGTCTGGAAATTTCCGCCTGGGAGCAGTCATAGAAAGAGCACAAAAACTGGCTGAAGATTGTAAAAATTGATTTTAACTGTAATATGGCCTGAAGAATTGACGAAGGTAGAAGACCAGATGAAAGTTAGGATGCTGTGTTTGTCTGGATCAAATGGCAGAACAACATATGTATTTAAAAAGCTGTGTGAGAGATCGTACAAGACCCCTACTTATTTTAGACTGTCAGGAACACATATCTCCCATCCGTAATATAAGGGACCTTACGCGAGTTATGACAAAAGTCGAAAATATGGAGGACATCATGATTTGTGTAAGGGGTGCCTCGAGTTTGCGAATGATATAGTGAACATTGTAAAGATTGCCACATGGTATGTGGAGCAGTGTAAAAGCCCAAATGTGAAAGCCTTGTAGTTCAAGCTGAGAAGAGGGATTTAATGTGTGTAGACGCACATTTTTCAACAATAACTGTTTTGAGCTCCATAAATCAATTGGCACGTGCAGGAAAATGAGAATCTGTGAATGTGGCATGTTTCACACCTTGAATGGTAGCGGGGATTTCAAGCACAAGTGTGACGAAATTCACTGTCGTACATGCCAGGAGGAATATAAGGCGGATGGCGTAAAACATGTATGTTATATGAAAGACGCCAAGCCTAGAAACAAACCTTGTATAACTGTATACTACGATATAGAAACATACACGAACGCTGAAACCAAAGAGGTAATTCCGCATTTACTTGTGAGCCAGACTATCTGTGATGAATGTATGGATATCGAGTGTGACGAGTGCCCCAAATGCGGTAAACGGACAAACGTTTTTAAAACGAATGTCCACGATAGTCCTGTGAAACTATTTGTGTCCTATATTGTCAAGTTAGCCGACAAGTTCAAAAAAGTGACTGTGTATATTCTCGCCCATAACGGGGCAAAGTTTGACACGCAGTTCCTTTATAAGGAGTTGCTTGAGCACGAATCCTGAGATATTTACAGGTGATCCATTGAAAAGAGGCAACAAATTAATACAGATGCAAATAAGAGGCAATGTACAATTTAAAGACACTTTATTATTCACACCTTGTAAATTAGCAAAGCTACCCAAGGTGATGGGGGTAGCAGCTGAAGTTTCCAAAGGACACTTCCCTTACACTTTCCTCACCAGCGAGACTTTAAACTACGTAGGCCCACCACCACCCAAACATTATTTTAACTATGACTGCATGAGTGTAGATGAACGTGAAGGCTTTGATCGATACTACAACAGTTTTAATGAAAGTAACCCTTATAATATAGCTGATGAATGTGAGCGTTATTGCGTGAATGATGTGCGCGTGGTTAGAGTATGTTTCCAGGCCTTTAGAAGGATGTACATAGGCCGTTTCAAATGCGATCCGCTGCAAGTCGCAACCACTATCGCGTCATTATGTTTTACGGTGTTCAAGAATGACTTCATGCCTAAAGACACCTTAGCCATTATTCACCGAAACAACCCCCGCAGTTACGGACACAAGGCTATTTACTGGCTCATACACCTACAGCAACAGACAGGTGTATACATAAAGCACGCCCGCAACACGGGTGAAGTACCCATTAAGATTAATGGACGTGTTTTCTGGGTTGACGGACTAAGTGAAAACCGTGTCACTGATATGAAGACTGTGTACTCCTTTAACGGATGCTGGTGGCATGGGTGCCCCCGTCCTGAGTGCGGAATCGCCGGAGATATCCACGGTAGATCTCCTGCCGACTGTCTTGCATGGACCCGCACCCGCGATCAACTTATAGGGTCCCAGTTCACTCACAAAGTCTTGTGGGAGCATGAATATGATGCACGGATGGAGACAGACGAGGTGTACCGCGAAGAAATAAGGGCCATCAAATGTTCAATGGTACTGGATCCTCTCAAATGCGGTGATAGCTTGTTCGGTGGTCGTACAAATCCCTTCAAGCTATACTTTCCACCTACGGAAGGTGTGAAACTTCACTACTACGACTTCTGTTCTTTATACCCATACGTGATGAAGAACAACCCGTACCCCGTGGGTGCTCCTGAGAAGTTGGTGGGTCCTAGCCTGCCCTCCATCAATGAATTTTCAAGAAATTTGAATGATTGCTACTTTGGGATCTCTTTCGTAGACGTGCTCCCCCCTCGCGAATTATGGATGCCGATCTTACCCGTCGTCATTGACCACAAGCTCATGTTTCCCCTGTGCGTGAAGTGTGCGGGAGAGAATAACGGTAATTGTAACCATACACCCCACCAGCGTAAGATCAGAGGCGTATATACAAGTCCTGAGCTGGCCCTAGCCGTACGCCATGGGTATAGAATATTGAAGATACATGAGGTGTGGAGGTTTCAGAAGCTACCCAACCTTTTCACACCATATATAAACGCATTTTTGAAGGATAAGGTTGAGGCATCAGGGTATCCGCGAGGAGTTGATACCGAAGATGAAAAAACGTCTTATATACAGCGTTACCGCGAACACGAAGGTATACAACTTGATCGCGCCCAAATTGCAAAGAATCCTGGCAAGCGCTTTAGTGCAAAGTTGTGTCTAAACAGTCTATGGGGAAAATTTGCACAAAATACTGGCAAGGGAAACGTTCATTTGGCACAAAGTTATAGCGAAGTCTGGGATTATGCCAACTCACCCGATAAAGAAGTCATGGAAATCGTGAATGTAGGTAATACTTACATAATAAAGTACAACACTGAATTGGCCACAGATACCTCAAGGGTTACAAACATTCCTGTAGCCAGCTTCACAACAGCCTACGCCCCATCAAACTTTGGAGTCTATTGCATTCTGGTGAGGGTGGGTGGGGGATATGAAATATATCGTGAAGGCAAAGGGTATTACGCTCAACCATGCGAATCGGCGGGTTGTTAACTTTGAATCGTTGAAGGATCTAGTGTGCTTGGACGATGAGGGCGAACGACCTCCCCAACTAACTGTAGGCACCCACAATTTTCGGGCGCAGAAGCTGGGGGGCGTGAAGGAACTTAGGGGTACGAAGGTGTGCCGTAACACCTATAGGAAACGTTACCAGTTACCTGGTACCTATGATACCGTGCCCTTTGGATACTGTATCGAATAGTTGTATCCCTTGTAATGCTTAGTCGAATTTAATTATGTATGTATCTGTTACATCTTATTATATATTCTTTGTACCACTGTTTACCATGCACTTTTAACCATTTTCTGTGTATTGTATTTGTACTGATAATAAACTTCTTATTTTGTATTAAACTGCTTTTCATTCTAGCAACCTTCATTATATTAGTTATGGGAAAATAAAAGCTGTATATGTACACATCAATCATTAATAACGCATAGGTTTTTCCTCAACTTATTAATGACGTAAACTTAGTGATAGTATTAACCCTTTCTACGCCAGCGATTGCGAATCCGTATGGCGTCATCAACAAAAAATATGTGTATTTTCCTCAGATTATTTTCGCTGATGATTTATGGCATTTGTATATAAATATTTGTAAAGCAAAGGACAAATATTGTTGCTAATTGTTCAATTCAAAGTACCAAAGTTATGTTAGTGTCTCTTATTACTTGACAGCGTCATTGGCGCTATATAATTTCTAGTGTAATTAGTTATTTCTAAGCAAAGTTTCGCTTCCTTACCTATTTTTAACAGTTTTTAAAATGTTAAATTTTTTAGGTCAAAACAATAATTTTGGGATAGAAAGGATTAATATTGCAGACACCATCATCGCTCTGTGCAATACCTACCATTCAAATAAGTACCTACAGATCCGAATAAACGTATGGTGTTTTCCACATTCAGTAGTAACGACGATAAGACAGCTATTATTTTAAGTCATTTTATAATCAAGGTTTTAATCTTCCTGCAAGCGTTTGAAAAGATTGCTAGTTATACATTCACTTAGTATGAAAAATTAAAATATGTCTACATGAATAAGATGGATACTTATCTTCTCATAGTCAAATTTCAGATGAAGCCTATACATGTACCGATGTGTCGCATGTTGAAATCTTCTAGCTCGTTACAATGTCGTTATTTTGCTGAGGTTATTGCACAAACGAAAACAAATGATAAGAATATGTAATATTACAATGAGCACAAAAGACTACAAACAACGGCTTATACGAGAATGTCTGTTTAGGCAGCTCTGATAAAAGATGTACGAAAATTAAAAAAAGATAGGCGAAAGTTTTAAAACAGCATAGGAGAGAGATTGGAAGGAAATAGAGAACTTTAAAGATAAAGCGTAAATTTAAAAGTAAAGAGATGTGGTTCGATATGAAATTCGACAATACTTTTATGCGGTATAAATGTTTCTAACGGGGATTTAACACAAAATAAACAGTTGACCTCTTTAAAAGGATCTGCTTGAGTTATTTTGAAACACGTTAGTGACATTCCAGCCCCACAAATTAACTATACGCCTGAATGACATACGTTTAGTTTCATCAGAATTAAAATACTCACCCACTAATTTGAGATCAATATTCTGAGTGCATCCTACATTTCTGCAATCAAAATGTTTTTAGACATCAAGATTGGCAAAATCTTTATTAGTTATATATATATACCATCTTTGCAAACATAAAATGGATCATAGGTGAATTAGTGGTGTAAGCAGGTTTTAAAATATGAACTATAGATAATGTGAAAATCTCATGATGATGCAATCCTAGATTAGTTTATGCAATGTACGTATTTATAGCCTTCAGGTGGGCTTCAACCAGGTTAACTAATCTTTTACACGTATCGTCATTCATCGTTCTCTATGTTTTCTCCCGTTATTGTGTATTTCTCTGCGATACATGAACTATATATTTGTCATGGATAAAACATGGCGGTAGGACGCCTCAGTAAATATGTAAATATTCTGTTGCGGAACTCGATATCGTATTTTAAATTGGTGGTACGGATATTAAATTATACACACACACACACACCACACACACACACACACACGTGTGTGTGTGTGTGTGTGTGTATTATATACTGCTGGTAAACTTATCCGATTTGAAATAAACCAAGAAGCTAACATTATTCTTTAAGATCATAGGTGTTGATTCTCTTATGAAATGGATACTGCGTAAATTTTATTTATAGACATAATAGGAATAAGATAAAAAGACAATTGCAATTACTGGTTTACAGAAACTAAGAATAATAATTTGATGTTTACTACCGTGGAAAGAAGTCATGGCTAAGATGGAAATAAAATTTGATGATTTGTACTTCTAAAATATAAAATTACGTAATGTGTTCTCTTTAAAAGTATATATATATAATATATATATATATATATATATATTAGTTCACTAGTTGATTCTATTCGATGACTATGATGAGTTGCCTGATAGCAACATCTGTTTAATTAAAGCATATATTACTCCGTCAGTTGGCTTAGAAGGCAGAATTTTGTCAGTTTGCTTTTGTTACGCAGGGAATTGAAATCATATATTTAATTTAAATACTCTTAATACGTGTACATATATATGTAATAATAACAATAAATTAATATTAGTAATAATATTTAAGTGGATGTTTAGAGGAGGATAACAGAATTGCTGCTTCAGTTTCAAAGCCGCGTTAGGCAACTTGGTTCTTTTTAACACATGCAATTTTATAACGAAATTTGATGAACGGTAAAATTATTAATTCATATACCAGAAGATGGCATGTGAAAGTGAATGTGACGGAATATATCGATGTAAATAACAGAAAACTACATATTTAAAAGTAAATAAACAAATATGCGTGTACTATAAGTATATATTGTATTTGAAGGTCATCTCGTTTGAAAATAAGCCAGTTTCCCTTAAAAAGAGAGAAATTAATTTATTTAAATTAAAATAATAAATATTCATTTTATTTTTCATAATTAAGATTTAAACAAAGAAACTTGTTTTTCGATTTAAAATATGATCACTCTGATTTTCATTTATGTATTGTTCGCAATTTGTTAACATTTGAAAATTGGATGTGCTGATGCACACTCGTTAGGCCTATTAAAACCTTTCAGATATACATATAAGTTTTAATTTCTAATGTCTGGCGGAACTTGCCTGAACAGAAAGTACTCGAATGTATGTATGGTTTTGCGTGTTTGTTCTTGTTTGCCTCATGAAAGAACTTTTTTGAAGGAGGAAGGCCAGGATCAATCCTTTCTTAAATTTTTTTGAAGGAAGGTGAAGACGAATCATTTTTAAAATTTAATTTTTTAAATTTAATTTTTTTAAATTTATTTTTTAAAATTTTGTTTTAAAATTTTATTTTTTGAATGAAGGTGAAAAAGATTTTTTTTTTCCCCCTCTTTTTTTTCCCCTCTTTTTTTCTTTTTTTTTTCTTTTTGAAGGACCATGAAGGACACCTCATAAAGGAGGGACCGCCATGAAGGACGGTGGAGGACCTCCATGAAGGACGGTGGAGGACCGCCATGAAGGACGGTGAGGGGGGAAATTTTCAAATTGATCCATTGCTGTCTGACATTTTGCCACTATACTACTTGCGTGGAAAGGATAAGAACACAAAAACCTAACGTAATATTTACTTAACTTCATTCGAGAAAATTCAAAATTGAAAGGACGTAACTTTTTATGATTTAATTTTTACAAAAAATGAGTTGCATTTTCTAAATTACCTTAAAAACTGCACTATTGTGCGAATTTGGGAAAAATTCAAAAGAAGTGCGTGTTAAGGATAAGACCCCATAAACCTAACGTAATATTTAGTTAATTTCAAAAGAAAAAATTCAAAATTGAAATGGCTGTAACTTTTTATGTTTTATTCTTGCAAAAAATGAGTTGCATTTTCTAAATCAGCTTCAAAATCTGCACTATTGAGCGAATATGTGAAAAATTCTGAAGTAGTGCGTGGAAAGGATAAGACCCCATAAACCTAACGCAATATTTAGTTAATTTCAAACAACAAAATTCAAAACTGAAATGGCTGTAACTTTATAAGTTATCATTCCTACAAAAACTGGTTTGCATTTCTAAATCAGAGTATGACATTGCACTATTGCACAAATTTGTGAAAAAATCGAAAGAAGTACGTGGAAAGGATAAGATCCCATATACCTAACATAATATTTAATTAATTTCAAACGAAAAAAATCAAAATTGAAGTGGCTGTAACTTTATATATTTTCATTCTTGCAAAAAATGAGCTGAATTTTCTAAATCAGGGTAGAAAATTGCACTATTGATCGCATTTTTTAAAAAATCGAAAGTAGTGCGTGGAAAAAATAAGATCCCATAATCCTAACGTAATATTTAGTTAATTTCAAACAAAAAAATTCAAAATTGAAATGGCTGTAACTTTCTAAGTTATCATTCCTGCAAAAACTAGTTTGCATTTCTAAATCAGAGTATGACATTGCACTATTTAACAAATTTGTGAAAAAATCGAAAGAAGTGCGTGGAAAAGATAAGACCTCCGAAAACCTAACGTAATATTTAATTAATTTCAAACGAAAAATTTCAAAATTGAAATGGGTATAACTTTTTAAGTTTTCATTCTTGCAAAAAAATGAGTTGCATTTTCTAAGTCAGCTTCAAAAACTGCAATATTGAGCGAATATGTGAAAAATTCGTATGTAGTGCGTGGAAAGGATAAGACCCCATAAACCTAACGTAATATTTAGTTAATTTCAAACGAAAAAATTCAAAATTGAAATGGCGGATCTTTTCCGTTTCAATGCCGCCATTGAAACAATTAAACTTTTTGTATTTTGTATTTTAACTGAAATGTCTTGCTGATACAAAATAAGTTACTTTATAAAAAAGCTTTTCTTAATTTCCCCTTCAAATTTTGTTTCTTATAAACAATTTTAATTACTTTCAAGTTCTATGCTTAATTTTTAAGTTTTAATCGTGTACTCAGAAAAATAAGGGGATCACCTGAAGATCAGGGGCTCCAGCCTTCTTTAGTTAGCTTTATAAGGCTAACTAACAAAAATATCACGACCTGACCTAACCAATCGTCAAGGTCGTACAGTTGACCTAACGATTGGTTAGGTTAGGTCGTGATATTTTCGTTACTTATTCTTATAAGGCTAAGTAAAGAAGGCTGGGGGCACTCACCTCTTATGTTTCAATGGCGGCAGTCAAACGGAAAAGATCCGAAATAGCTGTAACCTACTAAGTTATCAATCCTGCAAAAAAAGGGTTGAATTTTCTAAATCAGAGTATCAAATTGCACTATTGAGCCAATTTGTGAAAAAATCGAAAGAAGTGCGTGGAAAGGATAAGACCCCATAAACCTAACGTAATATTTAGTTAATTTCAAAAGAAAAAATTCAAAATTGAAATGGCTGTAACTTTTTAAGTTTTATTCTTGCAAAAAATGAGTTGCATTTTCTAAATCAGCTTCAAAAACTGCACTATTGAGCGAATATGTGAAAAATTCGTAAGTAGTGCGTGGAAAGGATAAGACCCCATAAACCTAACGCAATATTTAGTTAATTTCAAACAACAAAATTCAAAACTGAAATGGCTGTAACTTTTTAAGTTATCATTCCTACAAAACCTGGTTTGCATTTCTAAATCAGAGTAACACATTGCACTATTAAACAAATTTGTGAACAAATCGAAAGAAGTACGTGGAAAGGATAAGATCCCATATACCTAACGTAATATTTAATTAATTTCAAACGAAAAAAATCAAAATTGAAGTGGTTGTAACGTTATATATTTTCATTCTTGCAAAAAATGAGCTGAATTTTCTAAATCAGGGTAGAAGATTGCACTATTGATCGCATTTTTTAAAAAATCGAAAGTGGTGCGTGGAAAAAATAAGATCCCACAAACCTAACGTAATATTTAATTAATTTCAAACGAAAAAATTCAAAATTGAAATGGCTGTAACTTTTTAAGTTTTCTTTCGTGCTAAAAATGAGTTGCATTTTCTAAATCAGAGTATGACATTGCACTATTTAACAAATTTGTGAAAAAATTGAAAGAAGTGTGTGGAAAAGATAAGACCCTATAAACCTAGCGTAATATTTAGTTAATTTCAAAGGAAAAAATTCAAAAATTGAAATGGCTAACTTTTTAAGTTTTCATTCTTGCAAAAAATGAGTTTCATTTTCTAAATCAGCTTCAAAAACTGCACTATTGAGCGAATATGTGAAAAATTCGTAAGTAGTGCGTGGAAAGGATAAGACCCCATAAACCTAACGCAATATTTAGTTAATTTCAAACGAAAAAATTCAAAATTGAAATGGCTGTAACTTTCCATGTTATTATTCGTGCAAAAATGAGTTGCATTTTCTAAATTAGAGTATGAAATTACACTTTTGAGCAAATCTGTGAAAAAATCGAAAGAAGTGCGTGGAAAGGATAAGACCCCATATATCTTACGTAATAATTAGTTAATTTCGAAGGAAAAAATTCAAAATTGAAATGGCTGTAACTTTTTAAGTTTTCATTCTTGCAAAAAAAAGAGGTACATTTTCTAAATCACCTTAAGAAGCTACAGTATTGAGAGAATTTTTAAAAAAATCGAATGTGCCTGGAAAGGATAAGACCCCATAAACCTAACATAATATTTAATTAATTTCCAACGACAAAATTCAAAATTGCAATGGCTGTAACTTTCTAAGTTATCATTCCTGCAAAAATTGAGTTGCATTTTCTAAATTAGAGTATGAAATTGCACTCTTGAGCAAATTTGTGAAAATATCGAAGGAAGTGCGTGGAAAGGATAAGACCCCATATACCTAACGTAATATTTAGTTAATTTCAAAGGAAAAAATTCAAAATTGAAATGGCTGTAACCTACTAAGTTATCAATCCTGTGAAAAATGAGATGAATTTTCTAAATCATAGTAGAAAGTTGCACTATTGAGAGCATTTGTTAAAAAATCGAAAGAAGTGCGCGGAAAGGATAAGACCCCATATACCTAACGTAATATTTAGTTAATTTCAAACGAATCATTCAAAATTGAAATGGCTGTAACTTTCTAAGTTATCATTCCTGCAAAAAATGAGTTGCATTTTCTAAATCAGAGTATCAAATTGCACTATTGAGCAAATTTTTGAAAAAATCGAAGGAAGTGCGTGGAAAGGATAAGACCCCATAAACCTAACGTAATATTTAATTAATTTCCAACGACAAAATTCAAAATTGCAAAGAATGACTTCACCACATGCAATAGTTTTCCATTGTTTTGTACAAGCGTCAATAAATTAGTACGGTGTATTCATTTACTGTGACGTCATTGAGGGCAAGCTCTTAAAATTGCATTTTTTTATCACCAATTTGGAAATTTGTGGTTGATGGTGATAAGTGATGTACGTAAAGATGTGAGAAATAGTGAATGCTCTCAAAAGGCAATAAAATGGAAAACTTGTCGCTAGTGGGATTCGAACCCGCGAGAAGCGGTGTTTTGAGGTGGCGACGACTTAGCCCTATATTTTACTGTAAGCCCCATGTAATTTTCCCACGTTATAGAGGGTGATTCACTCACTGGTAGCGCCAGAGTATCGCTAATACGATACTCTGGGCTACCAGCGAGTGAATTACGCTGTACAACTCGTAGTGGTATTGAAAAGAACCCAGGAAAGAGAAAATAATAGAAGCAAGTCCTAAAAAACAAAATCCACACATGACTATAGGTAGTCATGACTATAGGTAGTAGTATGGGTGTTCGTATACATTTTACTATTGACTCTAGAACTAATAATAATTTTACACTTTTAATAGTAAAGCAAAAAGTTCCATACTTCAGTCTACTTTAAACCAACAGAGTTACGTCGTAGCCAGTGTTGTAACCGCTTCCCGTTGATCCGAGAATTTAAGCGACATTGGGTCCGAAAAGTAGTTGGATGGAAGATCGTCCTCCGCGTCCAGATTATGAAGCGACCCATCGTTAGGGATCCCGCGTAACGCTGTAGGTCCCCTCTGTCATATGACCTTAAATATTGCGAAGGAAATTAAGCAACCGTATCATAACATTAAACCAACAAACACAGTCTTTGATACAAATTTTTACAGTGTTAATTAATCTTAACGTCTGTAAAGTGAACTGTATTAAAAGATTAATTTTACACAACCAACCATGAATGTCCCCCATTACTTATCTTTCATCAACGTATTTCTTTTCTTCAAAACATTTATATATAACTTATATATATATATATATGCAGTAAAATCACAGAATAACACGTGATCTTATTAATAAGCAAACAACCACAGGGAAAAGGAAAAAGAAACAAGAAACCCGAGCGCTTTCGTGATATATTCACATCTTCAGGGAAAAACAAGTAATAGGCAGATTTTACAAAGTAAATGAGTTAAATACACAAGCAACAAATTCCCCAGTATCTTTAAATCTCAATGAATTCTTACTCAAACTTAATAATTTAATTCCCTCTATCAATTTTACAGTTTAAATAGAAACAGATTCTCCGATCCCCTTTTTAGATGTTTTAATATATAGGTCTGGAAAAAAGTTTAAGTACAATATTTACAGAAAACCCACTAATAATTGCTCCTATATACATTATTATTCTGGCCACCATATTAACGTAAACGATCCGTTCTTTCTGCTTTGTTCCTAAGAGGCTTACGAATTTGTAGCCCAGAGTTCATTGATGACGAAATTAGTAAAATATACAAAATTGCGTTTGATTTAAAATATCCAAAGAACTGCATAGATAAATCCTTAAAAATGGCAAAGAAATCCTTCTACGAAGTAAAGGACAAGATTTCTTATAACACAAAAAATTTGTTAGTGTTACCATTCAGGAAAAATTTCCTTGATCTGCCGAATCTGCTGAGGAATTTTAACGTAAATATTGCGTTCAGAAATTTAGATGTAATTAAGAATTCATTGATTAAGAACTCCCCTTTAAGTGAACAGGGTTGTGTATATAAAATTCCATGCACAATATGTAATAAATTTTACATAGGCAAAACTGGTAAGTCCCTTGAGTTACGTATTAAGCAACATCAATACAGTATAAGAATTGGCCATGAATCTAACGGCATTTTCATGCACGTAAGAGATACTAATCACCCCATTGACTGGAAAAATGCCTCCAAATTAAGGTTTAGTAAATCTATTGTTAGCAGAAATATAATTGAATCTAGTGTGATCAAGAATAATGTGGATTTGGTCCTTAATATAAGCCCTGGGCTGTATAAATTAGACCCGTGCATAATTAGAAAGTTGGCGTAGGGCCTATTGGTTTCTAGACCGCATTCTTTCCCCTTAATGGTTTGCTTGGTTAAATATTATTTTAAGAACTGTTAACATTCTTATGTGTGCATTGTAATATTTGTTTCGTATATAATCTTTGTGTGCTTGGTGGTTTATTAGACTTTTGATCAGGTTGGCTACTGGGAGAGTTTTTACAGATTGTTTGTAGAAGTTTGGAATATTCTGTAAGATGTTGGCACCATTCCTTTTGTTTTCATTAAATTCTTGCCATTTAATTGCTTGCTTTAATTAAATACTATTTCTAATAACTGTTATAATAATTTTTGTTCTCTGTACATGTTAATTGTCTAATTTCATCTATATAGTTCTTTTATATTCAATAATTTAGCTTCCTTCAGATTAAGTTATCTATTGAAAAAATCTTTAGAGTGTTTTATGGTTTTTAAATTGAGTTGCCGATTGGGAATTTTTCGCTTGTGTATTTAACTCATTTACTTTGTAAAATCTGCCAATAACTTGTTTTTCCCTGAAGATGTGAGTATATCACGAAAGCGCTCGGGTTTCTTGTTTCTTTTTCTTTTTCCCTGTGGTTGTTTGCTTATATATATATATATATATATTACACACCGTGTGTATATATATATATATATATATATATACAACTGCAAAGAACACGCAGTATAAATAACGTAAAGAACGACGCTTGTATAGGAGATATTCCGCGCATTGGTTTCTGCGAGTATGTAGAAGATTACGGCATTTGGAAGAGTGAAGTCCATGGTGTAATGGTATCGCGTCTGACCGGCAATCGGAAGATCCCGGGTTCGATTCCCAGGTGGTTACTTCATTTTTTCATTTGTTCCGTTTTCTCTCTCTCGTCTTGCGCGGAATATCTCCTATACAAGCGTCGTTCTTTACGTTATTTATACTGCGTGTTCTTTGCAGTTGAATGTATATAATGTTACGGCATGCGGGAGGTGCCCCCTTGGGGCATTGGTTTCTGCGAGTATGTAGAAGAATTACGGCATTTGGAAGAGTGAAGTCCATGGTGTAATGGTATCGCGTCTGACCGGCAATCGGAAGATCCCGGGTTCGATTCCCAGGTGGTTACTTCATTTTTTCATTTGTTCCGTTTTCTCTCTCTCGTCTTGCGCGGAATATCTCCTATACAAGCGTCGTTCTTTACGTTATATATATATATATATATATATATGTAAAAATGAACAATGAATAATCAATATTCATTTTTACATAAGAACCAAAATCGCTTAACGCGAGTTTGGATAATAATTTTACTTGTAGCTTCCTATTTTTGTTCGTGTCACAACCCTACGATCTACATATCTATGGTTTAGTCGTATCCATTTTCCATTTGTTTATAGAAGTTATTATAATTAATTATGATTGTCTTGCATCTCACCGTCGACCCTAGATTATACATACACATTGCATATAAGAGGATTGGAACCCGTAGTTGTGCTTCTTAGTCCTTGATACCCACTCTGTCTTTAATTCGTTTCTTTTAGGTCCTCCCAAATAATGACTTACAGTTATACTGTACGTATGACATAATGTGATAACTATGACGTCATAAAGTAACTTAATTCTCTTCACGTTTCCATACCTTGAACACTGAATCACGTGTTTAGTATTTGTACATCTTCCGTATTGAATGTATGGTAAATTCTTTAATAATAATAATAATAATAATAATAATAATAATAATAAAAAGAAAACTTCATTCTCTATACATCATTATTTATGTTTTGTTTCCTACCTATTGTCTACTGATACCTATCAACCTATCAGTCCATATTTTACGCGTGTCTATATTACGCACACAACCTATTCTTTACATGTAAAATACGTCCACATGTATTTTTTTTTTATTTTTAAGTGCGTTCACCCCTCACAAGATATTCATAAATGCTTGGGTAAGTAAGTGGTCGAATTCGCGAATCACAGCAAAATCGAACGTTTCTAAGATAAACATCTCCTTTCGCTCTGATCCAAATTTATAACATATTATAATATAATGTAACATGTTATGTTGTATATAATTATCTTGTATGTGCTCATGTACTTGTGTTATGCTAATAACCATATATAATAACCATATATATAACCATATATAATAACCATATAATATGACCATATAATATAACCATATAATATAATCATATATTATAACCATATATTATAACCATATATTATAACCATATATAAATATATAAAAACACTAAGAATGGTAAACGACGTAATGTACTTCAATGAAACTGTAATTGAATGTAATGACTTTATATATAATGTAAAGAATGTACTTTAATAGAACTGTAAGGGACAATCATAAGTGAATGGGAAGTAATCCATAATCGCAATCATAATTGTAATAAACCCAAACAAAAATGTACTCAGTCGTGTACTTAATTGTACTTATGTACTACTATGAAATGATATCGCCTTCAGAAATGAAGACGCGCAAAAAAAAAAAATACGATTATTTTTATTTTTATTTTTTTTTAATTTTTATTTGGAATCTTTTCAAACATCTGTCGGTTTAAAAGGGGGGGGAAACTTAACCTCCAACTGCCGTCCCCCAACATTTAGGCTTATATTATACATGTATTTGTAAAATGAACTTCACTTCATTACGGCTCTCTGCTTTGGTCACTGCTACGAGACTCCCTTGTTGCAGCCACTGCGGGAGGGGGCAGAGGGCCCCTTGCCTTCTTAACTTTTTTTAGATTTCGACCTGAGCCATGGTCGAAAGAGGTCGAACCTCTACCCCTGTAAATTCAGAGCACTAACTGTAAATTTTTAAGAAGTAAATTACAGTAAGAGAAACTTTTTATTTTCCCCCCTCGAGTTGGGCTATCTTCAGAGGAACTTAGTCAGTAAAGTCGATAAGTTATAAAAGAAAAGTCGATCATTTTTTATCGTCTCAGAGAAAGTATCAGAGTATTATAGCAAGAGAAGAATTAAATAATCGTCGACCCTAAAGCGAGAGAGAAGAATTAGAATGTTATAGAAGAAATATCCGTTGCTGCCTCCTAACTAGAACCCCCGTCAATTCGAACCACCCAGGGCCACAGACGGAGGGGTTAACATATATATATATATATATATATATATATATATATATATATATATATATATATCTATATCCCCAAAACGATTTTTTTAAACAAAACAGAAAATTCTTCACTAGCATTTATTAATGCCTGGAAACTCTGCGTTTGAAAGATTGGAGGTCATAGAGAGGGGGAAAGATGGATTGAGGAAGACGGTTCCAGAGTTGACCGGTTGAGTAGATGAAAGAGTGAAGTCAGTGAACATACTGATTAACTCTTGCGTTAGATAGTTAGACAAAAAAGGAATGAGAATGTGTAGAAAGTCGGGTACTGCGTTCTCTCCTTAAAGAAGGAGGCATGCAGTTAGAGAGTTCAGAAGAGCAGTGTCCGTTATAATAGCGATAGTCAAAAGAGAGTGCGAAAACATTGCGGCGAAGAGAGAGGGATTGAAGACAGTCAGTAAGAGGCGGAGAACTGATGAGACGAAAAGCCTTTGATTCCACCGGGTCAAGTAAGGTTATATGGGTTGAACCACCCAACACAGGAGAAGCGTACTCCATACAGGGGCGGAGAAGACTCCTGTACAGAGACAGTAACTGAGTTGGGGTGAAGAAACTGCGGAGCCTGTATGTACAACACACTTAACCTCTTAGAAACTGTTTTAGAAAGAGAGTATATGTGACCTTTCCAGGAAAGATCACGAGAAAAGGAGACGCCAAGAATGTTAAGAGAAGAGGAAGAATTCAGTTGTGTATTGGTGAAGGTAAGGGGATAGTGGTGTGGAAGATTGTAACGTGTAGACAGATGGAGGAACTGGGTTTTTGAGGCATTGAAAGCCACAAGGTTTTCTCTTCCACAATCATAGATCGCAGAAAGATGATTCAGAGGTCAGGTGTACCATAGCCGTCCCACGTGAAGCATGGAGCTGTTGAGAGGGACGCTTTTGGAAGCGGGTGGAGAAGTGAAGAGTGGAATTATCGGCATAGGAGTGGATAGGACAGGAAGTGCGACTTAATGATCATTGATGAATAAAAGGAAGAGAGTGGGTGACAGGACAGAACCCTGAGGAACACCACTGTTAATAGCTTCAGGAGAAGAACAGTGGCCATCTACAACCGCAGCTATAGATCGGCCAGAAAGGAAATCAGAGATGAAGGCACAGATAGAATAATAAGCAATAAGTATGCTGTCACCCTCTGTTTTAAGTACAGTTTCGGAAAAATGTTCGCCTAGAAATAATTTCTAAAAAGCATAAAAAATTACTAATTGGTAATATCCTGTTTTGTTTGGATATTTCATTATTTTTGGTGACATCATATTTAAGAAAAAAATCATCCATTTCTAACTTGTAGTTTTTATGCTTTTAGGAAATGTTATATTCTTAGTCGAATTTTTTTCCGAAACTCTACATAACCATTTCTATCTTAAATTCTTCCTTTTAAATTTATAATTAAATTTATAATTTAAAACAAATTCGCTCTTAAATAATTTTATAATTTCGTGATTCTATAATTTATAATTATTATTATTATTATTAAAATCTGGAACTCATTTCCTCAGCGGGTGGGAGTCAGTCTGTCCCAAGTCACCTTAGCCCCGAGCATTAACAGGGTGAGTGGCCGGCCGAACCCAAACGAGGTGTCAGCAGCCGGGAGCGAACGCAGAGCCCCACATCCAAACCACTGAGGTACCGGTATCCTCGTAATTATTATATAATAATTTGTAATGTCAATTCATATTTTATCCCTCCGTAATTCTGTAATCGTAATTTTAATTTTAGGCCTTCGCCTTTTTTCCTCAGGAGTGTAACTCACTTCCACATTAGCCAGTGCGTTTTAGTCTACCTGCAACAAAAATATGGTTCCAAAACAAGACATCAGTTTCAACAGTTGTTTTATAGTTGTAATGTATATATTACTTTTGGAAATTTAATTTAAAATAACTTTTCCTATGAGACTGGACTTATGGGACACTCTGTATATACGCAAACTACCCTAACCTAACCTAATTTAATGCAACCCAGAAGACTTTCGTGAAGTTTTTAACATAGAAATTATGAAAATGCAAATTCCTTAACCATAAACAGTTTATTACAGTGCCTCAAAGTATCTCAAAGTGCCTCAAAGTGCCATTATAACGGAGCCACGGAGTCACGTGATATATTTTTCCGACCGTGAAGAATTTCATATTTTTTTAAAAGTATTTTTGAAAATTTTAAGTCCGGAAACGAAAGCCTAAAAATTGTAGATTTGTCTCCTCACTCGACTACATACCGACATGCGCAGTAGTTATCAGGGTCAACAGAACACACACACACACACACACACACACGTACGTGTGTTATTGGTCCTAAAACTTTTTGTGAATTTTACACTGTAAATACGAGTGTCTAGGATTGGTTTTCTTCAAAATTGATGAATTCACGCTTGTGTTATGATGGTAATGGATATTCATAATGTAGTGCTCTCTTCCTCCCCCTCTCTCTCTCTCTCTCTCTCTCTCTCTCTCTCTCTCTCTCGTGTATATATATATATAGCTTGCAGGATGGTATGAGGTATATTTGTAAAACCTTTGTACCCCGTCTCAATACCCGAAGGTTTTTTTTTGTTTTTTTTTGTTTGACAAGTTGTGTCTGGTGTTAATAATTAAAATTAAAATATTAAAATTTTTATAAAAAAATTGGAACTCATTTTTTAGCATTACTAAAAAATAAATTAAAACTAATAATTCGGTTAATATTATTGAATACGCAGCCTCTCATCCCGTCCCCACCACCATGGATCGATTAAACTGGAACAATGACCGACATTACGAACGATACTTCCAAAAGGAGCGGAATAAAAATTAATAATACAAAACTAAAAATTAAATAATTTCAATTTTTTTTAAGTTATACCAATAAAAAAAAGAAAACGAACTAAAAAGAAAACGAACAGTTGGAAACCAACTGGTTTTAAACTAATAAAGCTGATTGGTATTAAAAATAGTATGGAACCAAGTTACACTCTCAAGTCTCAATAGTACCATATTTCGTAAGGACTCATGGACTCCTCACGAAATATGGTAAGAGGATACAATAAGATCTTCTCAACTTAAGGTTTCTTTCACCGTTTCAATTTTGACTTCAAAAAAACGTTTTTATAAAATTACAGTTTTTTATGTGGGAATATTACGGAAAAATCTCTCATAATTTTCCCTCATTTTAAATAAATTCAATTTACGCGATAATTTATTATAAAAAAAAATAATAATAAAAAATATGACTAGGATTTGTAAACCAATTAATATTACAAAATATTAAATGAAATTAAATAAAGATAACATTTTTTACAAATTTTATTTTTAAGTGAGGGGAGAAATAGGGATTTTAGGGATTTTGAATAAAACGCGCCAATCCCTATTCTAAAAACGCAAAATTCGCAGCTGCAAAAGCAAATATTAGAAAACAAGAAATTGGTGTTTGCCATATATATATATAATATATAACTTGGTTGAATGGTTTGTTCTTAGGGAAGCGTAACTTAGCGAGGAATAGGAGGACGAAAAGATGGTACATGTTTATTAACAGACGTTTCGGAAAAATTCAATTTCCATCATCAGTCTGTTAATAAACATGTACCATCTTTTCGTCCTCCTATTCCTCGCTATATATATATATATATATATATAGAGAGAGAGAGAGAGAGAGTTGACAAAAGTAAATAGACACGACGATAATTACCCTGAAGAACAAATTTCAAGGTTCATCAATGGAATGCTAGAACGTGCGTTACCTTTACATAATACAAATGGAAACAACACTCATTCTAAACATAATGAACCAATAAATCTGTTATTATTTATTGACTTTTGTCAACCCTCTG